>VMDO01007455.1:0-42500 GCA_007922755.1 Pedetes capensis | reverse complement strand
TTTTGAAAATCTTTGGAGTTTTTTTCTGCATGTGCAAATGTGTGAATAATCCTTTTTTCCCAAATGAAAATTCTTTGCCTTTCTTAATTCTAAAGATCTTCTCTTATTAACACATGTAGAATTAAAAAAAATTACTACCTACTATTTTTATGTTTACACTTTCATTTATTTAACCAAATACATGTTAATAGTCACTGAATTTTTTGTATTCTTTTACTGTTACAAATAATGAGTGGATATCCTGGCATACACATATATATTTTTTTGTACATATGTGTATATTTATCCATTTTTGTTCTCTTATACAAGTACTCATCAAAAGTATAAATTTCTGGAAGCAAATTGCTGGGTCAAAGAGGTAGTTTATCAGTTTAACATACCTATCAGATAATCTTTGAAGTTCTTTCATTTCTAATATGCTATGAGTTTGAAAATAATTTGTTTAATTTCATGGAAATAATTATTTTCAAATGTTTTTGTCTTTTTTGTATGTAGTCTCAAAAACATAAATACAAGGTCCTCTTCCGGGAACCAGACACATGGTGGAAGTTCAAACCAAAGGAACTTGCCAGGTAAACCATGATGGCGATCTAACATGCTTTTTTTTTTTTTTAATTTCATGACAGTGATCAAAAGTCCCATCTAGCCTGATGCAGTGGCGCACGCCTGTAATCCCAGCTGCTCAGGAGGTGGAGGCAGGAGGATCGCAAATTCGAGACCAGAGGCAATCTGCATAACTTAGCCAGACCCTATCTCAAAAAGTACAAAAATGGACTGAGGGTGTAGTTCAGTGGTCTGGCACTTGCAAAGCATGCAAGTGCAAGGCCCTGAGTTCAAACGCTAGTACCGCAAAAAAAAACAAAGGCCATCTAGATTTTTTCTTTTATAAATGATGAATGAAACAAAATTGATTAGATTTCAGTTTTGCCAATTATAAATTGGTAACAGATTTTATATTGTTTGTCTCCCCCCCAGTTTTATGAAGAGTTGGAAACTTTTTGCTTATAAAATTAACAGTCAAAAAATTCCAATTGTCTTATATAGTCAGTAGAGTATCTCTTATTAATAATACATTAATATCTGAAATTAGAAGAAGACCATAGGGTTTGGTACACTTGAAATATCTGCTCCTGGGAGGGACTTGTAGCTACCAGTGATGTAGAATATTAGAATATAGTAAGGAGGTAGAGATTGCAAAGATTAACTGGGTGTGGTTGCACATTCCTGTAGTCTTAGCAGCTGGGCAGGCAGAGGCAGGAGGATCATAAATTTGAGACCAGAGGCAGCCTCCATAACTTGATGAGATCCTGTCCCAAGATTTAAAAAAAAAAAAAAAAAACAGCTGAGCTTACAGCTCAGTGGAAGAGCACTTGCAAAGTATAATACATAAGGCCATGGATTCAGTACCCCAGTACCACCACCACCAAAAAAAAAAAAAAAAAAAAAAAAAAAAAAAGAATTGAAAAGGTAGCAGAAATCCAAATGTCTAGGTATTTCACCTTCTCACCCCCTAAGATTATAGTTTTTTTCTTTATTTGGTTGCTTGACTTAAACAAAAATGTTAAGCACGACATGGGCTTACAATATATTTTCCTTTGTCCTCTGTATTCCCTTAAAGATAGCCTTAACTTTAGGCCAATTTCTTCTTGGTAACTTTAACTAATTTTAGTACTAACTAATGGACAACCTAATTTAAGTGCTAAAGCATATTCACAATGTTGTATGATTCATCACCACTGTCTAACTTCAGAACATTTCTATTTCTTTAAAAAGAAACCCCTCTACCTGCTAGCAGCTATTCCCAATTCCTCCCTCTGTTTGGCAGCCACTAGTCTATTTTCCATGTGAATGAGTTTTTCTATTCTAGACATTGCATATAATGCAGTGTACAATATGTGGACTTTTGTGTCTGGTATCTTTCACTGAGAACAATGTTTCCAAAGTTCATCCAAGTTGTAGAGTGTATTAGTACTTAATTCCTTTTCGTTATCCTTTTGATATGTTACTAGATTTGATTTCCTATATCCCATTTAGGATTTTTGCATTTACATATAAATGAGATTGACCTTCAGTTTTTTTCTCCTTTGACCTTTATTGCCTGACTTTGGTATCATAGTTTTGTTGTTGTTGTTAGGTGCCGTGAGTCGGTATCCGACTCATAGCGACCCTCTGTACAACAGGGGAAACTCTATTGTCAATGCTTCTCTGATACTTACCTTCTTTGAAGCCTACATGATATCATTGTTCGGTATATACAGAAGTGTTTGTCTTTACTCATGTGGTTATTGCTCTGTGCTTCATTTTTTCTTGTATCCTAGACCGGGAACCTCCTCTGCCTGATTTTCACCTTCTGAGATTTTCTTTATAGTGAGGGTCTAGTTGGTGTCAAAATCTTTTTTTTTTTTTAATTTTAGTTTGAAAATCCTTTTATTGTCTTCATTCTGGTAAGGTACTTTAGCTGTATATATTCTAGATTGACAGTTATTTTCTGTTTGTGAAGATAGTATTTAATTCTCTTCACATTTCCACTATTATTAAGTTTTTTCTCATTCTAATGGTTGATTCCTTTCTAGATAACTAGCTTAAATTTTTTAATTTAAATTTTGAGGTGCTTTTTAATATCATCTGTTTGTCTTTGTTGAGTGATAATTTCAGTACTATTTCTTATTATGAATTTCTTATTTTTTATCTTGTTTGGGATTTATTTGGCTCCTGAAGTCAGGGGATTGGTATCTTGCATCAGTTCTGGAAAATTCTCAGCATTTTCCTTTAAGTTGCTTTTGTCTCATTTACTCTTTTCTTCCTGCAACTTGGATTAAGGTATACTAGACCTTTTTGCTCTGGTTTCAGTGTCTAGGTTTCTTAACTTCTCTTTGATATTTTCTATTCTTTGCTTCTCTGTGATCTGAAACCAGACAAGACTGAGGTAGGTAAATATGAAAGCCAGATTTATCCAAGAGGCAAACAGTAATATTAACCTTGGGATGCAGACATGAAGACTTGAACCCAACCCAAGTTAAGAGAGTTGCAACTGAGATGCTTTTATTAAGACAAAACCTACAGGGATGAAAACATACCATCTGTTCTCCTGGCACATGCAAATCCAGATGCTGTATGAATGAAAGCACCTCAATTTGAGGCCTTTGGATTCCCTTATGTTAAGTTTAGCTAAATATGAACTCATTAACAAAAACACACAAAGAGGCCACCATGGATGAAATTATAAATAACAAACTAAATATTTGAATTTCCAGAGACTTCATGTGCTAGAGTTGTTTTTTTTTAACTTAAAATATGATAAAACATGTTTATTTTCACTTAACTTGGGATCTAGTTTTTGTAACAGGAAAGCACTTTAGAACATCTAGTCTGCCATATTGGCATAAGTAGAAACCTCTATACTGGGAGATTTATTGTCGTTGTTGTTGCTAGGTGCCGTCGAGTCGAGTGTGACTCATAGCGACCTTCATAGGGTTTTCAATGGCTGACTGTTTCAGGATTGCCTTGGGAGGGGGTTGCCAAGTCCTTCTCCCATTTTGTGGTGCTGGAAATCGAACTCGGGACCTCAGAGACTGCAGCGCAGTTCTTTACCAGCTGAGCTAAATCCTAGCCCCGGAGATTTATTACTCACTGGTTAATAATTAAAGCCTTGAAGTGACAGGCATAGTCTTATGTGATATTTTTTGTATAGCCTGAGACTAACTTTTTTTTTTGGCAGTACTGGGGGTTGAACCTAGGACCTTGCACTTACATGCTTTGCAAGTGCTGGACCACTGAGCTGTACCCCCAGCACATTTTTTTTTTTACTTTTTGAGACAGGGTCTCACTAAATTATGCAGACTGCCTCTGGTCTCGAACTTGGGATCCTCTTGCCTCTGCCTCCTGAGTCGCTGGGATTATAGGTGTGTGCCATCGCATCCGGCAAGAACAACTTCTTTTAAGGTTATTAGAAGCTGCTTTTCCCCAAATTGATAAAGAATGGAAAAGATTGTATGAGATGATTAAGAAAATGGCAATTTAATAAATTGTGACTAACATAAAAATTAGAAACAAGAGTGTGTATTGTGTCCTAATAAGGGCTGGGGTTTAGCTCAGTTGGTAGAGTATATGCTGTGTGTACTCTGAGGCCCTGACTCCACAGCATCTAACAACATCATCATCATAATAAACCCGTTTAGTATTCTTATGTATTAGAAATATATCATTAATTTAGCATGTGCAAAGCTTTGAATTCAATTTCTAGCACTGGGGAAAAAAAGTGGTGTACCATTATTCTCCTGGACATTACATATGTGCATATGTGATATATTTTATATTGTATAATTATATATAAAGAATAAAATATAAATATATCACATAAATGTAAATATATTTATATAGATATATCTATATTATATAATATCATAGAGTATATATTTATTTTTTCCTCAATAACCAATATTCCTTCTACCTTTTTCTTCCCTGGAATTTTCAGGCGTAATATTCATGGGGTAAGCAAAGAAAAAATAACAAGAATGTTGGAACACTATCAGCGTTTTGTTTCAGTGCCAATAATCATGAGTTCTTCGGTTCCAGACAAAATTGAGCGTATTGAATTGTGTGCATATTCTTGTGAGGATAGAAGCTCTAGGTAAGTTGAAATGTCTTAGGTAAAAAATTCAATTTCAAACAATGTTTTTAAAAAATAATAACTTTGGAGCTTGTGAAATTACTGATGGTTAACTTTAAAAATAAGGTAGACTTTTGTCATTTGTATATTCTAACCTGGAGTCAGCTGAGAATAAATTAGCAAGAGAAGTAAGTGTTTGTATGAAAGATGAGAGATTTTCCATTGTGCTCAAGGTTTTGTGAACCTGTGATTGATTATACTGTGAACACACCTGCCTTATTTATGCGATATCCTCTGCTATCCCAATACTTCCTTATCTTCTTACTGCTACTATTTTGTATATACCCATGTCACTTTTTTCTTTCCTACCTTCCTTCCCTTTCCCTTCCCTCCCATTCCCCTTCCTTCCTTCTTTTCTTTTCCTTCCATTCTCTTTCTCTCTCTCCCTCCCTCCTTCGCTCTTTCCTTCCTTCCTTCTTTTCTTCTTTCTTTTTTCTTCTCTTCCCTCCCGCCCTCCCTCCCTCCCTCTCTCTCTCTCTCTCTCTCTCTCTTTCCTTCTTTCTTTCTTTCTTTTTTTCTTTCTTTCTTTCTTTCCATTCTCTCTCTCTCTTCCTCCCTCTTTCCTTCTCTCCTTCCTTCCTCTTCTTTTTTCTTTTCTTTTAAGTACTCGAGAGTTGAACCCAGGACCTTGCACATAGTTTGCAAGTGCTCTACCACTGGGGTGCACCCTCAGACCGTATTTTTACATTTTTATTTTGAAACAAGGTCTTGCTAAGTTAAACAGGCTGCCTCTGGCCTTGAACTTAGATCCTCTTGCCTTAGCCTCCCTAGTTACTGGGATTATAGGTGTGTGCCACTGCTCCTGGCTCACATTTTAGTTTTCTAAGGTCGTAGGGAACATGCTTTCAACCTAGTACCATTAAAAAGTTAATTACTCACAGTATCCTTTTACTCACTAATACAAATCATAACCTCTGGAGGTTTGCAGTCCAGGATAGTACTTGTATTAGTCAGCTTTCCCATTATAATAACAATATACCTGAAACAATCAACTTATTTTACACCTTTCAAAAGAAAAGTTAATTTTAGCTTGCAGTTTTAGAGTGATTTGATTGACCCTGTTGCTTTCAGTTTTGGTGAGGCAGTACATTGTGGGAAGAGCATGTGGTGGAGTAAAACCACTTAGTGGCCAGGAAGTAAAAGAGAGGAAGAGGCAGGGACTGGAGTCCCACAGTCCACTTTAAGGGGACTCCCCCACCAACTTAAGGTCCTCCTGCTAGACCCCAACCACACAAAGGTTCTAACACTTCCCATTATGTCACCCAGGGGACCAAGACTTTAACACATGGATCTTTGGGAGACACTTATCTAAATCATGGGAGTTCTGTTTCTAGAACAAATAAGCTGTTGAATAAATGGGTAAAGAAGAATCTTAATATATATAGAAGTCTGAATTGCCCATATATTCTGATGATAAAGGATGGAGAGACTGCTAAAAGTGAGTGGGGACTGGGGAAGAGAAAATTCATAAATGGCTTTTTTAATTGAGAAGCAGATTTGCAAAGTGGTTAAGAGCATGGATTCAACATATATTTCCTGGGTTCAAAATCACAGCTTTGTTACAGAATCTGTACTTTGGCTTCTCTTTACTAGAACAGCAGTAATAATACTCTGCTTATAAAGGTCCCGGAAGGATTATAAATTAATACTGTAAGGGACCTTGAATAGCATCTGGCACAAGGAAAACTCAATTAATATTAGGTATTTTTTCAGTTAGAAATGCTTCATGGGAGAGTTAGGACTTGAATAAGAGTTTCTGAAGAAAGAAAGGAAGATCAGTTGACAAATTGAGAAAGGAAAAATCCTTGAAGTTGAAAGTATAATGATTACACAGAAGTGCTCTGAGTTTGAAATTAACATCCAGGATTGTTTTAAAACATTTAACAAATGACATCTTAAGTGAGAGCTCTCCCCATTTTCTGTAATTTTTCTTAATCATGCACATTCTGTTGATTGGCTTTTTGTGACCCTGTAAATGAAGCTTCCTCTGGAACATATGACAGATATAGAGCTAGACCTAGTTTTACATATGCGAATAAACAGTTATAAATAGGTATGAAACAAGCCATGGAGGTAGTGTCCTCTCCTGGAAACAAATTTAGAGCCTTTGCTTTAATATTTAATGCATAATGGACATCTTAACTGAAAATCTCATGTTTATTATTTAACTCAAAAAGAGTTTGCTTTGTATATGCTTAGCATCATGCTAGGTGTTAAGGTTGCAACAAAGAATTGTGTTCATAGTATAATTGGGAAAGATTAAGATTAGCTGTTACAGTTTTTTCTCAGACTACGGATTAAACCCATAGTTTTGTGCATACTAGCCAAGTACTTTCCCAGTCTGCTATACCATTGAGCTATATCCCTAGCTTTTATAATGTTAATGTAATTTATTTTTAACCCAGCTTTTATAATTTTAATGTAATATGTTTTTAGAATAATTGCCAAGTGCCTTGTCTTTCAGTTGAATGCTTCTTTATTTTAATCATAGTATTAATGGCAATATTAAGAGACTTACTTGTGACACTTTAAAAAAAATCTTACAGCCCAAGAGACAATGAAGATATTACCTCTGAAAAAGAAGAAAGTGTTTTATCCTCATCTTTAAAGCACTTAGAGTTAATTGAAGAGAAGAAACTTGAAGTGGCCAAAGAAAATATGTTACCTGAGAATATGTCATATTTCCCTCATACAGATTTAAACAAAGGCAGAAAAGAAACAAGTGATAAGAATCATAACACTCAGAGTGCTTTTATTCAGGAAGCTCTACACATGTATTTTTCTGACTCTGAAAGCAAAGTTCAAGCAATAGACAAAAGTGAAAAAGAAGAGCAAGTAGAAATATCTGAAAAAGAATTTACTAAAAACAATGTACTTAGTCCTGTAGAGAGAGTATCACTGAGTATTTGTTGTGGTAAGAATAATCAAGAAGACTGTGATCTTGCAAATACTGGACCACTTCAAAATGAAAAATCACCTACTGAAATATTAGAGGAAAGAACAGGAAAGAAAAAAGCCATTGGGAAACAAAAAAGCAAATCATCTTTGGAAAAGTTCCCAAGACATGAGCCATCAAATTTTGTTGGTGACTGGCCAGTTGATAAGACTATTTGTCAGAGGACAAAAAGGAACCGAAAAACTGAAAAAGCGTCCTCTGTACAAAGTGACAGAAAATATAATCGCCCTCAGTCACGCAAAGTATTAGATACTAGTGTGTCTGTGTGTATGGATTATACTCAGCAACAAGGGTCTCCACATGAAAGTGTAGAGGATGGCAAAAAGTCCCAGTGTGACGATCCTTCAGAATTCCTCAATAGCTCTGAATATGATACTTACAAAAATACTGAAAAAAACTTACTTAGCATTATGGGCGACTGGCCTTCACCTGCTTCTTTAGCTCAGAGAGAGCCCAGATCAAGACTACCAAATGCTGGTTTAAGTGAACCCAACCTAGAATTTGGAACTAAAGATAATATGAATGAAATGTCCTTATACACAGCACATGAGGCTTGTTGGGGCACAAGCCCCGAAGAACTAGAATCGTTGGGTAGTTCTACTCTAAGAAGTTGTGAAATGCTACCCACTGAAATGACCCATAAAAATGAGACTTGTATAAGTAAAAAGATTCATGGGCAGCACACGTTGCCTCTTATTTATCCCACTAGTGCAGCAACTATTCCTGGAGTAATAGGACCACAACCTCTAGCTGAATTTCCAGTGAGAATACTGCTAGGGGTCCCTGGAATACAAGTAGGCATGTGTACCCAGACTGAACCACAGGATTTTGCTCTCTTGTGGAAAATAGAAAAGAATAAAATCAGTGTTTCAGATTCGATCAGAGTATTAACAGGAAGGATAGATGGATTTAAGCCAAAAGCTTTCAATATTAACACAAAATCAAACAGTCAGGAAACAATTCCATACAGGGTAATGCATGATAAAAGCACGTTTGTTGAAGAAAGTGAGCTTACCAGTGCTGATGAATCTGAAAATCTTAATATTCTTTGTAAACTATTTGGATCCTTTTCATTAGAAGCCTTGAAAGACTTGTATGAAAGATGTAATAAAGATATTATTTGGGCCACAAGCCTTTTGTTGGATTCTGAAACCAAATTATGTGAGGATAATGAATTTGAGAATTTCCAAAAATCATATGATGAATCACAAGTTGGACCGTTTTCTCTGGGTTTAAATTTGAAGGAAATGATTAGCCAAAGAGGAACCTTAGAAGATCCTAATTCTTCTATGCCAGAGTTTAGTCCAGGGATTGGTATCAGTAATATTAATGCTCAGTCTACCTGTGATACAGAAAAGGGAAACTTGGAGAAGGCAAAAATAAGAGCTATAACTCCTGAAAACCCTGGATTAATAACGAGTATATTTCCTAATGCTGCTAAAGATCTAAGGAGTAATAATGAAATACTTTGTAATAGTCAGGTAGAACTTTCAGGTTTATATAGCTTTGACCAGTCTCTTCCAGCTGTCCCCAAATCCATTACCCCTAAAAATGTGAGTGAAATGGAGAATAATCTAGTATCCACAGGGATTGGAGATAGTATGTGTTCTTCTTTAAATTTGTGTGATATTATAAACTCTGTAACAAGCACTTCAAATCTTGAATTAAATGAAGAAGTTTATCTTACTGACTCTTTGGAAATAAAGAAAAATGAAAATCTTCCAAAGGATTATGTGAAATTTGCCAACACAGAAGGATTTATGAATGAAGATGAACAGGAAATGGAGAAAATTCTAATGGCAGAAAGTAATTTGCCATTTGGAGTTAGTGAAGAAGATAAACCTGAGATATTAAATCCCACACCAGTGATGGCCAAGTCTTTGACCATAGACTGTTTGGAATTGGCATTACCTCCTGAACTGGCGTTTCAACTTAATGAATTATTTGGCCCAGTTGGAATTGATTCAGGTAAGGGAAAAGTAAATTATCTATATGTGTGTCTTTGTGTTAATAGAATACAGAGATTTCAGTTTTAATTGCAAAGTTATTTCATATGTTAACTGCAATGTAATAGTAGTTTTGTTGCGTAATTTCACGTATTGCCTTATTTTTGGCACTGTGTGATTTTGGAGGATTTTAAAAAATGTAATTTGAAGAAGTAAGAGAATATTTATATAGAGAGAGTGTGATATCCATCCCACGTGTATACTGAAGTTTTCTCTGGTATTTACTTCACATTTATTTGTACAAATGAACTTCTTTGAGTCCTCTGTTTCTACTCCAGATACACTTAAGGCAAGAATTAATTTCTTAGAACATACTTAATTGAAAACTCTGAATTAATAGTAATGAATCAAATATATTGAGACTAAAGGAACTGAATAACTTTAGTAGATTTATTATGAAACTTTGTATATTACACCAGTCAAAAAGTGTGAAAAAAATTGGCATATAACAAAAATATTTTGAGATATTTAATAAATAGAAACATAAGTTAGTAATTAATAATAGAAGTTAGTTTTATGCATATGTTATTTGAGTAATTTTCTGCAAATATATAATCAGTAATGATTATATTTTTCTTTTCTTTTTCTCCCCTTCACAAGGGTCTCTAACAGTTGAGGATTGTGTGGTTCATATAGATCTGAATCTGGCTAAAGTGATTCATGAAAAATGGAAAGAATCTGTAATGGTTGGTAGGCTTCTTTGTATGAAGAGCTCCTCTTGTATCTATTTTCACCTTTGTTTTTTAATAAAATCTACCATGTTATATGAAAGTTCTGCTGAATTTTGATTTTGAGAGAAAACTTTTACTAGTAAACACATTACTATTTTTCTGTTTTCAGTATTTGAGATATTTTCATACTAGCCAAATTACATAATTAGAAATGGAGCTCAGTGTGATTGGTGGTTGATTTTTCTTTAAAGGAAAAAATTGTTTTATAGTTTTTTTATTCCACTAAAGACTGCAGTGCTAATTGTTTAAATTTCCTTTTTGTTTTTATTTATTATTTATTCATTTATATTTTTGTGGTATTGGGGATTGAACCCAGGGCCTTGTGCATGTTAGGCAAGTGCTCTACCACTGAGCTACATCTCTAGCCCTAATTGATGAAATTTCAAAGACAATTTAAAAACCAGCATAAGAGCTCTACAAGTGGAAAAAATACATAGGTGTAGCCATACTTTATAATTTCATTTACCTAGTTGTATTATTTAAGATTTATTAAGAATTATTTACATTTATACAAAAAAAATTATTTCTAGAGAATATTTTAAACTTGTTTACCAGTGCACTCCGTTTTTGCCAATCCTTTGCTTTGCATTTGTGTTTAGGAGCGACAAAGACAAGAAGAGGTATCATGTGGCAAGTTTCAGAAAGGTAAAGCGCATGTTTTTGCTTTTAATGTTCTTGTTTTGATGTACAAACAATGTGTACATATTTTAACACATTCTAAGTATACTTCCACAAAACATGCTACATGTGAGTTTTAATTTGCCAATAAAAGTTCCTTAAAAATATTTAACATTCAATCTTGACATAGAATAAAAACTTAAAAGGAGAATAAAGCCTCTATACTACATGTTTATCATGACTGCTGTGTTACAACTAAAGTATGCTCTAATACCTATGGTCAAAGTATTTTCTGTTAAGGTTTTGCTCTGCATGAAGGAAAACTTTTTGTTTGAGAGCAATAGTGTTCATGTGTTTGAGAGCATTGTTGAATTACTATTTGGTTATTCAAAACTTTTATTGATGTCAATATATTAGAACACAAAAGTCATCCTGCTTTTTTGATAGATTCTTCCAACTTGAAAATACTTGATTCCAGGTGACTTCTCTTATATAACATTGTCTTTAGTGATTACTGCCAGGTGGCAGACATGTTAATAAGGGCCCTTTTGTGCATGAGATACTCCAGTACCCATTTTATCCATGCATGCTGTGACCAAGATAGGGAGTTCAGGTTGAAGATTCTCAGGCCCTGCTTTAGTTCAGACCTGTGCATGTCATAGCTTTAAGTGTAAAAGCTGTCTGAAGAATAGAGATGTCCAGAGTATATTATGGTTGTGTAAATGTCAATGTCTCCTATTTCTTTACCTCCCAGAAAGACAAATGAATCTGTCAGAATCTGTCAATTTCAGTTAGAGATGCTGAAATATTACTTTTAACTCCTGTTACTACAAACTTGTTAGAATATTGAGTTCCTTGAGTATCATTTACTCAATATTTATTGTGTGCCTCCAGTGAATTACAGATTTGCCAAAATATTGATCTTCTTACTCTTTGGAGTAGCTGGGCAGAAATGACCAGAGCTGTTCTAGTTGCTCACTTCTACTGGCTGTAACTTCCTCTATTTATCAGTGTCCTAAATACATGTCACCATTTTTGTGTCTTATGTGATAGGAAGAAGAATGGGAAGTATTGAGTTGATTTATAATTATACACAGATCATTGCTCATTTGAAATGTTCCTACATTTACACATATTGTTTGTTGTCTTGCAATTATGTGAAGTTGTATTTTGAGATTTCACAGTGGTATTATACTTACAAACTGAAAAGTAAAAAAAAAATTTTTCTTCATCTCTGTAAGGTAGATGTAACAGAGTGAATAATATTTAATTTGTGTGTTGTTTGTGTATTGTTGAATTTGTATGTTGTTAGGTACCATTGAGTCAGGTCTGACTCATAGTGGCCGTATGCACAACAACGAAACACTCCAGGACACTGTGCCATGCCCAGCATTATATCAGTGCTTCTCTGCTATTCATAGTGTTTTCAGTGGCTGTTTGGTTTGGGAGTGGGCTGCCACATCCTACTACCATTTTTGTTCTGCTGGGCATTGGACTCAGGGCCTCAGAGAGGGCAGAGCAGCACTCTACAAACTGAGCTAAATCCCAGCCCCTTTAATTTGTATAATAATCTTTAATCTGTATATTGTTGAGGCTATGACAGTATTTATATTGCTCTTGTAGATCCTTCCCTGATTGGACATACTAGTCTTGATAATCCTGAACAAAAATCATCTCAGAGAACAGGAAAAAAATTATTGAAGACTTTAGCAACACCTGAAATGCTACCCTTATTGGATCATTGGAATACTCAAACTAAAAGCGTGTCACTCAGAGAAATAATGTCAGAAGAAATTGCCTTACAGGAAAAACATGATTTGGTATGAATGAATTAGTATAAATACTAAGCTATTGTCTCTGACAGTAGTTGATTGTGTATGTTTACTTTGTGATTTTCATTTAACTCTGTGTTTCCTAGTCTGAACTTCATATTTAACATGATTGAGGTTAATGTTAAAATTGAAAAATGTTTTAAATATAATCTGAAGCTGGAGGCTTTTGCTTCTAGGTATTTAATACTCTAGCATTGAACTTTATTAAGTTTGTGTTGTTTTAGGTTTAGTTTTGTAGGGGATCAAGTTGCATTGTTGTTAGCATTTAATATTTGTTGTTGTTGGAACCCACTCATACCAACCCATAGGTTTGTAATGGCTGATTGTTTCAGGATTGCTTCGGGAGTGGATTGCTAGGTCCTTCTCCTATTTTTGTGGTGCTAGGGGTTAAGCCCAGGGCCTCAGAGCTGCACAGCACTCTACCAACTGAGCTAAACTCTAGCCTTAACATTTACCTCTATTAATTTTTAATTCTAGAAAAACATGAAAGAAATTTCCCATGTATAGATAATTTCATACACAAATTGTCATCATTGTTGTTGCTAGGTGCTGTCAGGTTGGGTCCGAATCATTGTGACCTTCATAAGGTTTTCCGTGCCTGATTGTTTTGGGATTGTTTTTCAGGGAGTAGACTGCCAGATCCTTCTCCCATTTATGTGATATGGGGATCAAACCCAGGTCCTCAGGATGTGCTGACTAGCATTCTACCATCTGAGCTAAACCCCAGATTAGTAACAAGAAATGTCTGGCCTTGCTATTAAAGATTTGCCTATTTTTTAAGTAAAATCCATCCATTCCTCCCTTCCTTCCTTCCTTCCTACTTCCTTTCCATCCGTCCTTTTTCCAGATTTTTAGAGACAGGGTCTCATTGTGTGACCCAGGGTCACCTTGAACTGGTAATCCTCCTACCTCTGCCTCCTGAGTCCTGGAATCACACGTGTGTGCCACCATGCTCAGCTTGAAACAAAATGTTTTAGAGAAAAAACTCAGAAATTTAAGAATTTGAATTTAAAATTAAATATTCCTTTTATAACTTTCTGATTAGAGTTCAAACAGAAACTTTACTTTGAATTTTATTTTCTTTTGCTTGTTATTTCAACATAAACTGTTTGAAGCCATATGTGAATTTGATTTCTTTTGCATTTCTTCTTACCATTTTTGGAATTCTCAAAGTTAGAATTAAAAAATTAAAAAATCAAAATGGAAAATATCTTATTATTGTGTGTGTGTGGTACTGGGGGTTGAACCCAGGGTCTTGGGCTTGCATGCTTTGCGAGTGCTGGGCCACTGAGCTGCACTTCCAGCCCATATTTTTACTTTTTTGAGACAGAGTCTCACTAAATTACGCAGACTCTCTCTGGTCTCGAACCTACAATCCTCCTGTCTCCACCTCCCCAGCTGCTGGGATTATAAATATGTACCACCACACCCGGCTGATATCTTCTTGTTATTAGGTGCCCTTGAGTCATCTCTGACTCTTAGCGACCCTCCTCGGGTTCTCAATGGGTGATTGTTTGAGAGTGGATTGTCACATCCTTCTCCCATTTTTGCTGTGGTGAGAATTGAAACTGGGACCTCAGAGACTGCAGAGCAGCACTCTACCAACTGAGCTAAATCCAACCCCGGGAAAGTATCCTAGAGATTATTTAGTCCAGTTTTTAACGGGGGAAAAAAAATCTTTAGCTGGTGATCCTCGTCTTGTTTGTTTCTTTTGTTTTGTTTGAGACAGTGTCTCACTCTGAAGCCCACCCTGGCCTGGAACTTGGTAGGTAGCCCAGGCTGACCTTGAACTCTTGGTCCTCCTGCCTCAGCATCCCCAGTGCTGGGATTATAGGTGTGAACCACCATGCCTAGCTGATGATGATTTTAAAACTTTTTAATATTCTTACTCATTTGACTGTTCAAAGAATCACCTTTTCTATTTGGCTATATTGTATAGATTTGGGGCATAGGAAAAATGATGGAGTTCCTCATATTTATTTTTTCCTAGTTATCTTCTTGGGGCTGAGGTCTGGCTCAGTTGGTAAAGTGATGCTCTGTGCTCTCTGAGGCCCTGCGTTCAATCCCCAGTACCACAAAACTGGGAGAAGGATGTGGCAGCCCACTTCTGAAACAATCTCAAAATAATCAGCCATCAAAACCCTGAGGGTTGCTATGAGTCAGACCCAACTCAACAGCACCGAACAATAACAGCAAAGATATCTTAATTAAATTTGAAATATGCTACCATTTCTATCTTTGTACCCTTATGTAACAAGGAACAATACCTTCAAGTAGTGTCCTATAGTTTTAGTGCTGTTTCAGAGATCTTTCTTAATTTCTATATTAATTGGAGAAATGGATTTTCTTAAAAAAATAAGGAAAACCTGACACATATGCCCAATGGTATAATACTTTGTGCTGGAATGCCATTTTCCACTACTGAAATTTATCTCTATGGTTCTAACCTAGCTTTTAATCTCTCAGTATAATAATGAACAAGAACATCTTTTGATTTTATATATTAATGCATTTTTTTCTCTCAGTGATTTTTTTTCTTTTTAAGTATGGGTTGAATAATAGAAACTGGATGACTTAGCTCTAAGAATACCTTGCTTTGGAATGAAGCATCAGTAAGACAGGAAGAGATTCATTCCCTCCCTTCCTTCTTCTTTTCCTCCTTCCCTTCCTCTTTCCCTCCCTTCTTTTCTTTCTTCCCTCCTCTCTCCCTCCTTCCCTCCTCTCACACATGCTAGGCAAGTACTCTACCCCTGACCCATACCCTTAGCCCCCTTTTGGAAAAAAAATTTTATTTTTTAAGACAGAGTCTCAGTAAATTGATCAGGCTGCTTCTGGGCCTAGAACCTGCAATCCTTCTGACTCAGGCTTCCAAATACCTGGGATTATAGGTATGTGTGCCATTGCCCCTGACCGGGAATTTCTTGATGTCTTCTTTTTACTCTTTATCCCCAAAGAAGAAAGACACTTTGTGTATCTTTTACACAAAGATTAAGAAGCTTTACATAATATATGAATAAAATAACTATTTGCAAGATGATAAGGTCGTGAGTTTTCAGTGCATGGATGTTAGAATTTGTAGTACCCTATGACCTGGTAGATTGCTAGTAAATCTGATCATTGAGGTTTAAAAAAAAAAAATTCAAATTATAATGCATATCTTAAATAAAATGTGAAATACTTTAAATTCTTGAGGTGGCTTGTTTCTGTCACCTTTGTAATGTGTGTTCACCTTTAACAGTCCTTTTTCCTGGTCAGATTTTTCCTGTTGTGCTGCTGCTTTTATTGCTCTTTGGTGTTAAAAATGGCCTAAATATGGTGAGGCTTTAAAACAAGTAACATTCGAGGATTGTCCTTGATTATTGTAATTTTTTAATTTAGGAGTTTTTAGTCACCTTTATTGCCTTTGAAATTTTATAGGAAGTTATTTTTCAGAGATTAGGAACTTTGTAGCAAGCGAAAATTATTTAATTAATCACAGTGTCGACAAAGTCAGAAACCATGTAAGTTACTTTTAGAATATTTACTGTAGTCCTAGGCTAGAATTTAAAGTAATGTATTTTAGGAAAGTTCTTTTGGTCTGGAAGTTTTATTTATTATTAAAAATATTTTTTGGGGGGACAGTCCTGCTATGCAGTTTCAAGCTGACCTTGAACTTGCAGTCTCAGCCTTCTCATTGCTGAGATTATAGGTATGTGTCACTATACCTGGCTGCTCTGGCAATTTCAGACAGATCCAAATGTGAGTCGTGAAAAGTAACAATTCTTATAGTTATTTTGGAGTAAATAGGTTTGTGAAAAAATTATTAAATAATTATGAGTTCTAAGATTTTCTGTCCACTTGAATTTGCAACTTGTACATTAGTTTCGGCCAATTGAGAAGAATATGTTTTTGAGGATGTTGTTTGCAGCATCACGATGTCCCTTTTATGAGGACTCATGGGGGAAATTTTTCTCAGATCTTAGTACCAGAAAAGCTGTACTAGTTTGTCTGTATTTTATGGACACACAGAACCTTTTTTTCCCCTTTTGCTTTGGCCACTAAGGGGCTCAGAACTAAATTTGTGGCCCACCTTTAGCAACAGTACAGGATTTTGTGGCATGGCTTTATACAGTAGTTTTATTTGCTAGCTTTATCCTATATTCTTTCCCCTCCTTAATCTCTGACTTCTTCATTTATTTATATCCAATTTTTATGGGTTGATAAATGACAAGGGTAATATTTTGAGAAATGCATTGTTGGGTGATTTTATGTGTGAGCATTACAGACTGTACTTATGCAAGCCTGGGCTGGAGTTTACCTCTGCACTTTCTCAGGACCTGGGTTCTATCTGTAGCATCGCAAAAATGGGAGAAAGATGTGGCAGTCCACACTCAAAAACAATTCTGAAACAATAAGTCATTGGAAACCATATGAGGGCTGCTATGAGTTGGACTTAACTTGACAGCATCTAACAACAACTCTGCAAGCCTTGAAACTATAGCCTGCCACACACTTAGGCATATGTGTGGTCCATCATTGACTGAAACATTGTTATGTGATATGTGACTATATATATCCTTATCCATTTTATATATGATCATATGTATTAGATGTATATATAAATATGTCAATATATTTATATACATGTACACCATGGATATGTGTGATTGTGTAGATGTGTTTAAGACTGACTTCAAATACTTTGAAAAAAATAGGATATAAATAAATACTGCAAGAATATTTATACTACTAACTTTAGCCTATTATCAGTGAAGAAACTCTGTAATTACTTATAAATTGTTAGTTTTCTTGCAATAAAATAACCAGCGTTTTGCTCCCGTATTGTTTGTATTAGAAATTTCATTTTAAGGATTATTTTTGTGTTTTTCATTTAGAAAAGGGAGACACTTACGTTTGAAAAAGATTGTGCCACTAAACTAAAGGAGAAGCAGCTCTTTAAAATATTTCCAGCCATTAACCAAAATTTTCTGGTGGATATATTCAAGGATCACAAGTGAGTGCTGGAAAGATAGACTGTAGTTTATATTCTGGTGTCATTGAAAGCATATGTCAAAAAAAATCTCTAATGTTTATTTTTCTGATAACACAGATGTAATGGTGCATAATACAGAAAATGAGATACATAATACGATGTCTATAATATAGAAAGTGAGACATTTCTGGCAATTCATATTCTTCCTTTTTTATTACATATGTCCTAATATGTATATAGACATGTGTGCCTATTTTTTTGTATGTTTATATACACGTGTATGAAACTAAAAAAGAGTTTGAATTTTATGTGCTGATTTGTTGTTTGCTGGTATTTATTTTTTCTGTCCATACATAGTGATCTGCTGTTTTTCTTTTCAAGTCTGCAGAGTATTCCATGGTACGAAAGTACCAATGGTTCCTTTTTGCGGACTTTTTAACTGTAAGAAAAATTGGAAACCACATTATAGTGAGCGTTCTTGGACATACATCTTTGTGTACATAGATGAATGCTGTCATAGAATAGTTGCTAAAAATGGAACTGCTGGTTTATAGTGTGTACATTGAAAACTTCTGTAGCTAATGACAAATTTCCTTTAGTAAACTCTGCCTATACTAGTTATATGCACTGAGAGTGTAATCTCCATGGACGTTAGGAATTTAAAAAACTTTTGCCCATCTGATAGGAAAAGTATTTCTTTATCTTGTCACCCCCCACCCCCCGCCCCCCAATACATAGGCGTTGAACCAGAGGCCTTGCAGATACTTTGCAGGTGCTCTACCCCTGTGCTGCACCTCTAGCCCGTTTTTTTTCTTTTTCTTTTTCTTTTTGCTTTTATTTGGAGACAGAGTCTCACTAAGTTTCATGGGCTGCCTCTGGCCTCAAACTTGCAATCCTTTTGCCTTAGCTTCCCGTGTCTGGCTTCTTTTTGTTTGTTTGTTTTTGTTTTTGTTTTTTTGAAAGCCAAGAATATTATTTTTATTTGCTGTAATAAATATCTAAGAAATTCTTTTTGGTCTTCATTTTTTAAAAATTAGTTTTTGAGAGCCTATTTCTTGTTTATTTGCCTCAGATCATTTTTTAAGATACACAATTCAATGTTGAAAATTTAAAAGTAAGCCTGTTTTTTATATGCTTATAAAATGTTTGAAGATTGCTTATGTTAATGTTTCCATGTATCTTTTATTATCACTTATTGGCATTATATTTGTATTTAAACTTTCCATAGCTATTCATTAGAACACACAGTGCAGTTTCTAAACTGTGTTCTTGAAGGAGACCCTGTGAAAACAGTTGTAGCTCAAGAGTTTGTTCATCAAAATGAGAATGCCACTTCTTATACTGCACAGAAGTCTAAAGAGAAAAAGGTATGGAGCTACTTTTTTTTTTACTATAATAGTACATAATTATATATGAAAATATGACTTGTTCATTGAATAGAATATTTTATGATTTTTCACTATTTTAATAACTAATAACATATTTAATTTGGTTTAGAATATCTGTTCACTGCAAATAATGTCCTTATGTTATTATTGTTGTTGTTGTTAGATGTCATCTCAGGTCCAATTTATAGTTGACCCTCATAGGGTTTTCAATGGCTGAAGGGTCCTCACAAAGTGTAGAACAGCACTCTACCAACTGAGCTAAACTCCCACCCAATGCACTTATTGTTGATTATGTGTTTAACATATAACATGTATATGACAAGCACTTGAATTTTTGCAACTTCTGTATAGACTTTACTATATAGATACAATAGAGTATGAAGATTAAATGAAGAGCAATTGGTTTTTATTATATGATGTGTCTTAAGAGTCTAAATATGTGGCAGAAATATTTAACCTTAAAACGTCTCTTAAAACATGTATACATTTCTTGGCACTCCCGTGTATGTATGTAAGATTGGAAAGTAAAAGGTGATATATTTGGAGATGGAAGGGAAATGAATGAGGGGAGTAGGAGCAACATGAGGGAGTAATGAGGAAGTGGACAAGAGCAAAGTACATGATATAATTGTATGGAAATGCCAAATGAAACTCACTATATTATACACTAATTTAAAAAATAATAAGGCTGGATGTGGTGGAGCACGCCTATAATCCTAGCAACTAGGGAAGCAGAGGCAGGAGGATGGCAGATTCAAGGCCAGAGGCAGCCTGCATAACTTAGCAAGACCTTGACTCATAATTAAAAATGAGCTGAGGGTGCATCCCAGTGGTAGAGCACTTGCAAAGTATGTGCAAGGCCTTGGGTTACACCACCAAGTACCATAAACACAAAAAAATTAATAATAAATAAAATTCTATTTTTATTAATACTACTACTTTTTATTTAGCCTTCACTAAAATGTAGAGGTTTATTAATCATAGGGAATTATTTAGGTATTAGAATGCATCATGCCTTTAAGAGAGTAAGTGGTACTTGTTAGCTGAATTCTTAGGAAGCAAATATTTTTGTTGGCCTTTGTGAATGAAGTTATAGGAAATCATGTAGCTGTGAAATGGAAATAGAAATAAACCTCAGCTGTCTTTTTAAAAAGCATTTGAGAAAACGTCTTTCATTTTATATATATATATATTTTTTTTTTCTTTAATAATAAGAAGTGAAGGCTGGGCACAATGGCACATGCCTGTAATCCCAGTGACTCGGGAGGCAGGGGCAGGAAGACCTGAGGCAGTCTATGTAATTAGTGAAACCCTGTCTCAAAAAGTAAAAAAATGGAAGCCAGGTGCGGTGGGGCACGCCTGTAATCCCAGCAGCTTAGGAGACAGAGGCAGGAGGATCGCAAGTTTGAGACCAGAGGCAGTCTGCTGCGTAATTTAGCGAGATCCTGTCTCAAAAAGTAAAAAAATGGGCTGAGGGTGCAGCTCAGTGGTACAGCACTTGCAAAGCATGCAAGTGCGAGACCCTGGGTTCAACCCCCATTACCACCAAAGGGGGGGAAAAAAGGTGAGGGATCGCTCATCAGAGAGCCAAATATGATTTGTGTTTTTAGTGTAAACAATAATAGAGACCCTAGTGCTATGAAGTATTTATTATGTCCATAATGTAAGACACTGTGTTAGTTTTCAAAAGTCTAGAAAGCATTTTTATTAAACCACCCTCCTAGTCACTCAGAATATTTGAATATTATTATAATAAACTAGGTTGTGGCTAAGCATTGGTGAGAATGATATAAGGAAATAGATTTTATGAATATTCTTATATAACAGATATCTTTATGCTCTATATTTTTTAAAATAAACTATTTGTTACAAAAATAAATTGATTGACTTACAAATTTAGGTTCTGGTAATAAGAATTCGATGATGTCTTTATTCTTTTTAAGCCCTAGAGTTTAAGTTCTAGAGTCTAAGTAAGCAAAACATAATGAGTGAAGAAATTAAATGGCCAGCCATTTTTATATATTAGACCAGCTTTTCCCAGTCTTTCTTGGCTTTTGAATTCTGTTCACAGGAAATTTGAAAAAATTATTTTTATCAATTAGTGATGTATGTATATTACATAAAGCATGCAATTTTACATAGTACTTAATATAAAATAATAGTTTCTAAAAATCTTAAATCAATATGTCATTAAAGATTTCTATATAGAGTACATTTTAAATATACTTCTTAGTAATATTTCTAACAAGATAATTTTCAGCTTTTTAAATTTTAATAAGTAACGTACACTATTTAGCTTCAGTTAATTATATCAGGAAAACATTTCTTTACTGCGTTGAAAATTATGTTTTTTTAAGTTTTGGTATTGAATGCTCATAAAGTGTTTATTAAATTACTTGGTATGGCTTTTGTTGTTCATAATTCTTCTAAGTTCTTAAGGAAATCAGTATAAATCATATATCCCTTAAGACAGAGTAAAAAGACCTATCACTTCGCTGTTTGCAAACAGTTTCCTCTAAATAACACTCTGGAGAAAGGCATTAATGAAAGGCTAAAGTGAACATAGAAATCGCTATTTCTTTTCTTAATTTCATTTTTTAAACATTTGTTTTTGATATTCTAGAGGGACGAATTAAAAGCTAAATTGGATATAGAAATCACCATGTTTCATACTGGTTTTTGATATTCTAGAGACATTTGGATGTACTGAGAATATTATTTAAAAATTGTACCTTTTCTATTTGGTGGAAACCACTGAGGCAATTTGCATAGTTACTATTTTTATTATCTTATGTTTTACATTAGAGTGACTTCTGCTTCTTTAAGACTGTTTTAGATAATAATTATATGATAAGCTTGTGGAGTTTTGTTGTTTTTGTTGTTATTATTTTGATTTGGTTTTTTGGTTTTTTGAGACAGAGTCTTGCTATGAAGCCCAGGTTGGCTTTGAACTTACTATGTAGCCCAGGCTGTTCTCAAACTCACTATCCTACAGCCTTAATCTCCTGAGTGTTGGGATTATAGGTTACAGGCTTTTAAAAGATCATGGAAATTGTGTAACAGCTAATTGATCACAGTGGCTAGTGGTAGTTAGCAGATTGAAACTGCCCCATAAATATACTTAGAGTCTTTACTAACTACCAGCTGTGGTAACTCCAGAAACTCTTCTTTTTTAAAAAGATTATTCAGTTATTTTTGATTGTTTTTTAAAAACTGTAAGTTGAAATTTGTCATTATCTTCAATAACTGAAACTTTTGAATGTTTGCAAACTAAAAATTGTGATATCTGTGTTGGATGAATGAATTTTACTCTTTGATTATCTTGCATTCTGTCTTTGGCTTGATTTTATGACCTAATTATATTTTTGATAATTTTAGAGACTGCTTCAACATCTTCTGAGATAAGAGTAGTTAAAGAAGGGGTAACATTCATCACATAAAAAAGTTAATCTTGTTGTTGTTAGGTGCCGTCGAGTCGGTATCCAACTCATTACAACCCTATGTACAACAGGTGAAACACCATTATCAGTGCTTCTCTGCTGTTCATAGGGTTTTCAATGGCAGATTGATTTTTGGGGAGGGTTGCCGGGTCCTCCCAAAAATGTTAATAATAGTTAATAAGTGCTTGACTTATAATGTAGACTCTGGGGCGAATCTGTTTGTTTTGACAAGAAAAGTGAAAACTAAGAGAGCCTAGTTTTTATATGCATTTTCTGAAGATAATGCACGTATTTTTAAACTTTCTTTATATATTACTTATTGTATAACAGGCAAAGAAATCAAAGGAGACTGAAAATACCCCAAGTGAACCATCCTTTCAGGATTTCGAGTATCCTGAATATGATGACTATAGGGCAGAGGCTTTCCTTCACCAGCAAAAGAGGATAGAATGTTATAGCAAGGCAAAGGAGGCTTATCGGATGGGGAAAAAAAATGTTGCAACCTTTTATGCCCAGCAGGTAAAGTGGAAAACTGATTACAGTTTGTTTCTTTGTCAATTAGGATACGTAAATAATCTTGAAGCAATTAATACCTGTACTGAATTGTGGCTAGATAAAGTTGTTCTGGGGGGAATTTAGAGATTATAGAAACGAGATAAATAAGGTCTTGTTATGGTTTGAATCTAAACATCCTCCAAGGGTCATCGTTTTTGTTTCTCAGCAGATCGTGGTGCCCAGGGAGGTTGTGAACCTTTGGGTGGCAGGTCTTAGCTTTGTGGAAGTGATGTCACTGAGCATTTGGAGAATTTCCCCCCTGGACCTGAGGCTCAGGTTTCTCTCTTCCAGGTCCACCATGCCATGAGGTAGTCCACCACAGGCCCTGCCATTATTTCGGGCTGATTATCTAACTGAATTCCCAATAAACCTCTTCCTGTATACATTTGTTTGGGTTGTTTTTTCTATTACAGCAGTGACAGCTGATTAATACAGGTATCCTAATATAAAATAAACATGGATGTGAGAATTTCATCTTCTTTGAATTCTCAGTTCCTGTTGTAGCTTTGGCACTTATGACTTAACCTGAATTACAGTTTATTCTTACAGTCCATATTTTCTTTTAGATTAGATCCTATCGTTCAGTAGCACTTCTAAGCAGGTACAAATTTTCTGGAGGAAGGAAAGCAGAATGGTCATCTTAGGGTAGGATTATAGTGGTCTTGTGCTTTCTATCATGTTCAAATTTTTAGTAATGAGTCACTTTTATAGTTATAAAAAGTAAATGATATTAATATTTTTCAGGGAAGTAAAATTATTACGTGGGCTCATTTTGCATGGTAACGTAAGAAACTTCCTTGATTTACTTTTTATTTTTGTGCATCCACATGGCTTGCTTTTTGTGATTGAACAGAGAAAGGTATCAAACTGGTATAGCCCTTTGAGCCTTAACAGCAGACCTTGAAGGATGACTTCCAGGGTTAACTGCAAGATGTTGAAAATGACCCCAAGCCTAGGCCCAGGATTATCAAAGAATACACTTTGTTAGTCAAGTAATATACCAGTGTGTTCATTCTTGAGATGGATAATGTTTAGTTAAGTTTCCTTTTATGATTTTGATTCAGAAAATATGGTAGAAACGAGTCAGTAGTTTAAGGACTACATTATAATAATTCATCTGAATTTTGGTGCATTTTTGTTCTCTAGCCAGTTGCATTAATATTTCAGATTTATTGTTCTGCCTCTTATTTATTGCACTACTAGTTTCCTAATCATCTATGTATCAAATATTAAAAGTGTCCGTTGGTAATTTGTTTATAATTAAAGGGTAGTCTTCATGAGCAGAAGATGAAAGAAGCCAATCACCTTGCTGCTGTGGAGATTTTTGAGAAAGTCAATGCCTCCCTGCTGCCACAGAATGTTTTAGACCTCCATGGGCTGCATGTGGATGAAGCAATAGAACATTTAATGACAGTTTTACAGCAGAAAACTGAAGGTAGGACTGTGGTAATGACACATTTTTTATTCACAGTGTTTGTGTTAATTTGCAAAATCAGCAGAGTCTGAACAGTTGGGCTGAGGCTATCAGTGCCACATTTGTAGACATTTGTATTAGTCATTCTTCAAGGAATTCTCATTGGCATGACCATTAACCTTTTCTTCTTTTTTATTTCCCTGTTTTTAGTTATTTGTATTCCTTTGTTGTATTTGTTTTGTTTATTAAAGGGAAGATGCTGTGTAATATGAGAATCCTCTGTGATTTAATGGAACCTCTGATGAGGTCCCATTATATATCTTTGTTCAATTGATGTTTAATAAAATACAAAAATAAATAAGATGGTAGGATTTTTGTAGAATTGTGACAAAAGGCAGGACTTCTATGTGTCTCCAGTGTGGCAGTGCCCCTTATTCCTTTTTGCTTGTATCTTGCCTTTGCAAGTCAATAGGAAACTCCACTGTCTGCCTCTTCCTAAGTTACACCTCTTCCCAGGGCTTTACATAAAGATTTTTTTCATGCCTTCATTTAGTGTCATGCATTTCCCATACATTAACGTTTCTAATTGATTTAGCATCTTATTTCCTTATCATCAGATGGTAGTACTTAATGGAAAAGTTCAGTCTGCTTTAGTTACCTCAGACTTTAATATTGAAATCATCTCTCTTCATCATTACTAGAGTATTTTTGAATTTTCAACTTGATTTTCTCTTTATCTTCCATTTTATTGTGGAAATGCTAGTACTCCCTGCCTTAGCTATAACCTTGTGGCTCCACAGCCCTACATTATCATAGCTGTATTGTTTTGGTTAATTGATTTATATACATTTTAAAAAGCTTTGTATACTTTATATAGGCTTATCAATTCAGTACATACCACTTGTGATTGACTAAGAATTGATATATAAAGTTAAAAATTCACATTTTTATTATGAAACATTGCAAGGCTGTAATGTTGGAAATGTTACAGAATACTATAATAACCTGTGTAGTCCGGCATGGTGATGTATGCCTATAATCCAAGCAATTCAAGAGGCAAAGGCAGGAGGATTGCAGATTTGAGGCCAAAGGCGGTGTGCATAACTTAGCGAGATCTTGTCTCAACATAAAAAATAAAGGAGCTGGGGGTGTAGCTCAATGGTAGAGTGCTTACAAAGTATGCATGAGGCCTTGTGATCAGTACAGTGAAAAATGAAAGAAAAGAGAGAAAAGGAAAGAAAGGGAAAAAAAAATCCCTCTCTACCAGTGAGTCCAAGTAACAAGTGATAACATTTTACCATATTTGTTCTTAATTTTTAACTCTTCCTTTTGTATTCCTCTCTAATCCTTTTCTCCTTCCTTGCCTTTCTAATGGAAATCACTATATCTTGAAATTTTGTCTACAATTTTCTTGCCCATTTAAAAAAAATATCTTTACTATATGTATGCATGCATCCCTAATATATAGAATTCTGGATGTGAGGGTGATGTGGCTGTGACACCTGGCACCCTATTGATAGCCAGGGTTGATGTGGCTGATCTCGCTGGCTAGGCGGGTGTCCCCTTCCTCTCTCACTGCTCCATGTACATCCCTCCTGTAGCTGCATGCTTGACTGAAGAGGATGACCATCCCTGATAGAGGAGAACTGTTCTTCAGGCTAGGTATATGAAGAGCTGTTCTGCTAGAGCCTCCAAACAAGCTCTCAATGTATAAACTCCTTTTATGAGGATTTTTGTTGTTGTTGTTGTTGTTTGTTCTTTGTTTTAGTGGTGGTCGTTTTGTATTTTGAGGTAGAGTCTCAGCTACATACATAGCCCAGGTTGGCCTCAAACTCATGACCCTCTTGTATCTGCCTCTGAAGTGCTGGGGTTATAGGGATGTGCCATCATGCCTGGTCTTTTATGAGTTTTAAGAAAATTAATGTACATAATGTCACATTATACATCAGCCAAGCCACTTATTTTATTGTTATCCAACACAAGTTTTTAAGGACTACTGTTTTTTTTTTTTTTTTTTTTGAGATAGGGTCTTCCTACATAGCCCATGCTGGCCTCGAAGTTGTAATTCTCCTGTGTCTGCCTCCCAAGTGTGGGGATAGGCATGAGCCACCATGCCTAGCAAGATCTGTTCATCTTGATGGATCTAGTTTTTCATCTGTATAATATTCTTGGAATGTATCACAATATGTCTCTTCTTATATTGATGAACATTTAGTTATAATTCTGCAGTGAACTTTATTCTGCATATCAGCAATGTGCTTTTTATCAGTTCTTTTTCTAACTTTATATTGAAAAAATTAACCTACAGAAAAGTTAGAAAAATTGTACACTGGACACCCATATATTCTCTATCTAGACTAATCAGTTGTTACCATTTAGCCACATTTACTTAATCTCTGACAGTGTTTCTCTGCTATTCATAGGGTTTTCAGTGGCTAGTTGTTTTGGGAGTGGTTTGCTATGTCCTCCTCCCTAGCCTGTCTTAGTCTGTAAGCTCAGCTGAAACCTGTCTGACTCAAAGGCACCTAACAACAACAAAAACTTAATCTCTGTAAAATTGCTTTTTCCTGAACCATTTGAAAATAATGTAGACATTGTGGTGCTTTAATTCTAAAAATCTCAGTGTGTTTTCTTTAAGAACAAATTTATTCTCTTATATAGCTATAATACTATTGTCATTTTTAATACACTTACTATAGATACAGTATTATTATCTAATATATAGGCCATGTTCAGCTTTCTCCACTTGTATGGATGATGTTCTACATAGCTGTGCCTTTCTCCTTTTTCCAGGATCTAGTCAAACATTTGTTCTAATTGATTATCTTATGTCTGTGGAGTTTTCCTATAACATAGAATAGTTTTTCTATTTTGTCTTTCATGTCATTAACATTTTTTGAAGATCCCAAGCCAGTGTTTGGTAGATTGTCCTACATTTTTAATTTATGTGATTGTTACCTCATTATTGGACAAATCAGGTTAAAATTATTTTGGTGAAAATGCTACATATGTGATGTTAAATTATCCTTGGTGAACACATCAAGAGACATACACAGCTAGTTTGTCCCATTATTAGTGATGTTATTTGATTCCTTACCTGTGCTGTTGTTAGGTGCCGTTGAGTCAGGTCCAACTCATAACAACCCTAGGTAAAACAGAACTAAACACTCCCTGATTCAATCTTATTTATGTTTAAGCCTGTTGTTGCAGACACTGTGTCAATCCATCTGGTTGAAGGTTTTCCTTTTTTCCTTTGACTTGCTACTCTCCCAAACATGATGTTCTACTTCAGGGATTGGTTCCTCCTGACTACATGTCCAAAATATGTAAGATGCTGTCTAGCTACCCTTATTTCCAAGGAACACTCTGGTTGCACTTCTTCTGGGATAGATGGGTTGGTTCTTTTGGCAGTCCAAGGTATATTCAATATTTGTCTCCAGCACCATAATTCAAAAGCATCAGTTTTTCTCCTGTCTCCCTTATTTGATGTCCAGCTTTCACAGCCATGTGATGCAACTGAAAATACCATGGCTCTGTGAGGAGATGGATGCAGTGCACACATGTCTTCTCTTATACACAAAAGTGAAATGGTTTTCTAAACGTATATCACTAGCCAGAGTTTTTGAGTTATGAGAGCTGCTGCAGAGATTTCTTTTAGAAAAACAGTCACCACTGGCAGCATGTTTCAGTGACACACAATAGATTGCAAAACTTGCTTACTGCTGTGACATATTCAGCCTGCTTAACAAACTCAATCTATTACGTCAGGGAAAATGACATTTGTGTTCAAGTTGGCAGATAAAGTAGCTGTATTCGGAGCCAAACTGGACTTAGAAGGTGACAAGTAAACATTAGGATTTTTGACATGTTTCAAACATTAACAGAGATTTTGAAAGAGCTTTGAGCCAGAACCACCTTTCTCCCAATTGGTGCATGATTCACCATTTGTGAATAAGCAGGTGAATCGACTTTGTGCTAGAAGGGGATTACCTGTTTGAGATCACATATAAGGTGGCCTCAAAAGTATGTTGAGACAACTTCAAATCTCCGTATGTTTTGGATTAGAGTCAACGTTGAATATCCTGAGATTGCCACAAAAGCCCTGAAAAGCCTACTTCCCTTTCCAGCATCTTATCTTTGTGAAGCAGGGTTTTCTTCAGTGATAGCAATCAATAGGAGATTACAGAGTAGACTGGACATAAGCAAAACATGGCAGTTGTCACTTTCTTCTATCACCCCCAGATAGGACCATCTAGTTGCAGGAAAACAAGTTCAAGGCTCCCACTGATTCTGTATTATAGTTAGTTGTATAATTATTTCATTATATTGTAGTGTAATCATAGTAGAAATAAAGTGCATAATAAATGTAATGTACTTGAATCATCCTGAACCACCCCCGCCCCATCCGTGGAATAATTGTCTTCCTCTAAACAGGCCCTTGGTGCCAAAAAGGTTGGAGAGTGCTGCCTCACAAAAGTCTTTTCTTTTTCTTTTCTTTTCTTTTCTTTTCTTTCTTTTTTAGTACTATAGGATTGAACTCAGGGTCTTGAGCATGCTAGGCAAGTGCTGTACCATTGAGCTGCAAACCCTAGCCCCCTTTTTAAATTTTTTATTTTGAGACAAGGTCTCACTAAATTATGCAGGCTGCCTCTGGACTCAAACTCACAATCCTCCTGCCTCAGCCTCCTGAGTGTATAATTACAGGTGTGTGCCATGGTGCCCAGCCCTTTACAATATTTCATCTGTTTTAGTAACTTTTGGTGGCCCTTGGCTGGATAAATTATAATGTTGATGGCTGCATAATAATGTTATAATTTGTTTTCATTCTCTGTTTATTATTCTTTGATAGAAGATCCTCTACCATCTCAGTAGTTTTTTTCAATGGAATCTTGATAATATTGGAGAAAATCTAGAAAACATTTCTTAAGACTAGAAAAGACAATTTAAGAGCAATTTAAATACATTATTAACTCTGGAGGAAAAAATTATGCATTATGTAGAAATACTATATGACACAAATTAATAGTCATTTATACTGAATAAATATTGGATTATCTTATATATTCAGGCACCAAAAATAAAACAGAAAAAGTCACATATTCCCAGTTTTTATAGAGTTTACCATCTAGTGGGGTAGATGACAGTGAACAAATCGTTACACAAATACATAGCATTTTGATAAGAAAATACAGGTTGCTGGTCTTTGGCAAAGGAGCCCAAGGCTTACCTTGGAGAAAAGATAGCCTTTTCAAAAAAGTGTTGGGAAAGCTGGATATCCATATCTAGAAGAATGAAAACACTCATATCTCTCAACTTATACAAAAATCCCCTCAAAATGGATCAGAGATCTCAATGTAAAACTGGAAACTTTGAAACTACTAGAAGCAAATATTGGGAACGCACTCTAACAAATAGGCATAGGCAGGTACTTTCTTTATTTTTCTTTTTTTTCTTTTTTTTGTACTGGGGGTTAAACCCAGTTCCTCGCGCTTGCATGCTCTGCAAGTGCTGGACCACTGAGCTGCACCCTCAGCCCATTTTCTTACTTTTTGAGACAGGGTCTCGCTAAATTACGCAGACTGCCTCTGGTCTTGAACTTGCGATCCTTCTGCCTCCGCCTTCCGAGCCGCTGGGATTACAGGCGTGCGCCACCGCACCTGGCAGCAAGTACTTTCTTAACAAGACTCCAGTAGTCCAGGAAATTACACCAAGAATTGACAAATACATAAAATTAAAAAGCTTTCGCACAGCAAAGGAAACAATAAATGGAGAGACCACAGAGTGGGAAAAAAATCTTTACATCCTACTCGTCTGACAGAAGTTATACAAAAAGTCAAGAAATTAAACACCCAAGTAATAAATAATCTTATAAGTAAGAGGTGACTAGAACTGAACAGACAGTTCTCAAAAGTAGAAATACAAATAGCTGATAAACATGAATAAATGTTCAATATTCCTAACCATCAGGGCAATGCAAATCAAATCTATAATGAGATTCCATCTCATCCCAGTGAGAATGGCTGACATCCACAAATCAAACAACAAATGCTGGCCAGGATGCAGAGAAAAAAGAACTCTTTTATCCTGGTGGTGGAACTGTAAATTAGTTCAGCTATTATGAAAATTAATATGGAGTTTTTCAGAAAAATAAAAATATGATCCAGTTATACCACTTCTTGGAATATACTCAAAGGAAGATAAGTTATCATATCACAGGGATACCTGCACTTAAGTGTTTATTGCAGCACTCTTCACAATTAAAAGGATATGGAATCTGCCCAGATGTCCATCAACAGATGATTGGATTAAAAATGTGGTATATATACACAAATGGAGTATTATTCAGCAGTAAAGAATAAAGTTATGTCATTTGTAGCAAAATGGGTGGAACTAGATAGTATGATTTTAAGCAAAATGACCCACACTCAAAAAGAGAAATAGTGCATGTTTTCACTCATATGGGGGAGCTAGATCTACCTTAAAGTTAAAAAATACACACACACACACACACACACACACACACAAAAACACACCACACACATCTATATATACAACAAATGTACCTATCTAAGACTGGAAAATACAAGGGGACCCAGTAAGAGGGAAGAGAGGACCAGTGGGAGGGGAAGGGTGATAGGGAACATGGGAAGGGGTGTGGGGACAACATAGAAGGGTAAAGAAGGAAAAAGCAAGTGCAAAATACAAGATGTAACTCTATGAAAATACCATAACAGATACCATTATACTGTATGCAATTAAAAAAAAAAAAAGACTGCTGGGCATGGTGGCGCATGCCTGTAATCCCAGCGGCTCGGGAGGCAGAGGCAGGAGGATCACAAGTTCAAGACCAGAGGCATTCTGCGTAACTTAGCAAGACCCTGGCTCAAAAAGTAAAAAATGGGCTGAGGGTTCAGTTCAGTGGTCCAGCACTTGCAGAGCATGCAAGTGTGAGGCCCTGGGTTCAACCGCCAGTACTGCAAAAAAAAAAAAAAAAAGAAAGAAAGAAAGAAAGAAAGAAAAAACAGTAAACCTCATAAATGTCTATACATGCTAATCAAAAATTTTTGCAATTAGTTTAAGAGATAAAAATGTTAACAGCCCAGTTTTAATAATTGTACACTGTACATATGAATTGAATTATCACTCACTCTGTACCCCATAAATATGTACACAAAAATATAGGTTGCCATGTTGCATTTCGGATAAATTTCAAAATCCTTATATAAGTTCCTTATTTGCCTCTCTGATTTCATGATGTGCTTTCCTCTTCACCTTTTCTGCTCCTTCTCTCATTCTTGACCCCATACTAGTTAGGCTTCCTATTAATAGCTTCTCATAGTACCCCTACTTGTCACAGTACTTATAAAGTTTGTCATATAATTGATTGTCTTTTTGTCCAAGAGTTAAGTCAATGATGAAATCATTGTGTGTAGTGCTTTTCATTCAGCACTCAAAAAAACTTCTGAATATATGACTGAATAAAGAGTAGGTATTCCTCTTTTTAAACAATAAAGTTATATATGTAATGTGTTCAGTGCAATGATTTGATATATATATACATTTGAGATGATTGCCACAATCAAGTTAGCACATCTAATACCTCATATAGTTAACATTTGTGTGTAGGGTGAGAGCACCTAAAATCTACTCTTTAGAAAAAGTTCAGGCATACAATCCAATATTATTAATGATAGTCACGTCACCATACTGTACATTGTTGTTGTTGTTGTTGTTGTTGTTGTTGTTAGGTGCCGTCGAGTTGGTATCCGACTCATAGCAACCCTACATACAACAGGCGAAACACTTGGTCAGTGCTTCTCTGCTGTTCATAGAGTTTTCAATGGCGGATTGATTTTGGGGAGTGGGTTACTGGGTCCGTCTCCCAAGCCTACAGCACCTGATGTTCCTAGGTGATCTCCCATCCAAATACTGACCAAGCCTGACCCTTCTTAGCTTCTAAGATCTGACAGGATCAGATGCCACAGTGGTACGGCTGCAGGCATGCTGCACATTACATTCCCAGAACTTATAGTTGAAAGTTTTTATTTTGCTTGTTTGTTTGTTTGTTTGTCTGTTTGCGGTCCTGGGGGTTGAACCCAGGTCCTCAAACTTGCCTGCTTTGCAAGTGCTGTACCGCTGAACTGCACTCCCACCCCATTTTTTTTTTTTACTTTTTGAGACAGGGTCTCACTAATTATGCAGACTACCTCTGGTCTTGAACTTGTGATCCTTCTGCCTCTGCCTCCCAAGTTGCTGAGATTACAGGCGTACACCGCTGTTCCTGGCCAAAAGTTTTTGTCTTTTGACTAACATCATCACATTTTTCCCAACCCGTCCTCGCTGCCAGTCCCTAGTAACCACCACTTTACTGTCTTTCCATGAGTTTAATTTTTTAGGTTCCATATGTAAGTGAGATCATACAATATTTGCCTATCTCTGTCTGGGTTATTTTACTTAGCATAATGCCTTCTACATTCATCCATGTTTTTCAAATGGCAGAATATCCTCTTTTTTATTGCTGAATACTGCTGCTGCTGCTGCTGCTACTGCTGCTACTACTACTACTACTAGTAGTAGTAGTACTACTACTACTATTCTTTTTCTTCTTCTCTCTCTCTCTGTCTTTTTCTCCCCCTCCTCCTCCTCCTCCTCTCTCTTTCCCCCCCCCCCCCCCGCGTGTGTGTGTGTGTGTGTGTGTGTGTGTGTGTGTGTGTGTGTGTGTGTGTTAATACAAACAAGATGTATTAAATCCATATAATGACCATGAAGAAGATGACGTTCTGGTGCATGTATGCTATGACATGGATGAACTTGCAAATGTACTCTGTGAGAGAAGCCAGATACAAAAGGCCACATATCGTATGAAATGTCCTGAATAGGTAAATCTATAGATACAGAAAGTGATTTCAATTTCTTTTCTTTTGTGATAAGGAATGTTTGGAATAAGTTGTGTTGGTTTTATGACATTGTAAATATACCCCAAACCACTGAAAGATAATGAGTTTTATGTTATCTGAATTTTATCTCAAAAAAAAGATTGCAAGAAAAAACACATAAAACGAAACAAAAAGAAAAAACAAAACAAAAAGAAAAAACAAAAAAAGAAAACCTGCCCAAGGTAACACGTGTTCAAACCCAAGATGCAAACCTTTTCTGGAAGACAAAGCCCAAAGCCCATCTTGTTCATGCTGCCCCCCTAAGGTAGCCTGTAGTTACTGTCAGTTACCACCAGATGGTAGTATTATTGAATAAAAATGTTTTTAGGGGACAACCTGGGGCCCTTTCTGCACTGGCTTTAGTCTTAATATAAAAGAATTGTCAAAATTGAGGATGAATAGAAAACTAGAGACATCTGGCCCTTATGTTCCTTGTTATTGAACTATATACCACCACCTAAAAAACATTTTTCCCCCAAATCAAACCAGAAGATCAAGCCTTTGGCCCTAACTTCTATAAATAGGGATTGATGGGGGACAGAGGAACATGTTAAAACAACATAATGGGGATATAATCAGCAAAATCCAGACTCTGAAAATCTAGGATAAATGACTCTATTTTTCCCAATAAATTGTAAAGAAAAACACAAGGAGAAGGAAAACTTTTAGATTAAAAAGTTACTTACAAAATACATCAGATAAATGCAATGTGTGGACTTATTTTAATCCTGATTCAAACAAATCACTGTATAAAATTTGTTTCGACAATTGAGAAAACTTTTAGAAACTAATGTTAAGGATCTATTGTTAATTTTGTAAATTGGTGGATTGCGGTTATTTTTTTTTAAAGGAGTTCTTTTTGAGATGTATACTAAGACATTTGCAGTTGGAATAGTGAACAATCTGGAATGTGCTTAAAACCTAGTCAAACAGTTCTTGCAAAGGTGATAAACACCTTGTAATTTTTGTAACATACACATTAACTCATGCAACAAATATCCTTTGAATTCTTGCTTTAATTGAGGTGTGCGAATCCACAAGAGAACATTTTCAGATGAGATGGTAGAAATGACTGTCCTAAGTGATAAGGGGAGAAGTGAAGGAGTGATGAGGGTGAATTATTGTTAGCTAAAGAAATTTTAAGTTTCTTCTTAAGTAATTTTTTTGTGTGTACACCTTAATGGGTTTCATTATGACATTTCCATATATGCATATCATTGTACATTGTTCATGTTGACTCTCCCTATTATCCTTTCCTGACATCCCTGTCCCCACAAGGTTGTTTTATTTTGAGACAGAGTCTTCATTTATATCCCAAGTTGGTTTCGAACTCATGATGTTCCTGTCTCTGCCTCCCAAGCCGCTGGGATTACAGGCGTGCGCCACCACGCCCAGCTGTGAATTGGTTTTTTAAAAGTAAACTTTTGGGCCAGGCATCATGGCGCATACCTGTAATCTGAGCAGCTTGGGATGCTGAGGCAGAAGGGTTGCAGGTATGAGGCCAGAGTCACCCTGTAACTTAGTGAGACCTTGTCTTAAAAAATAAAAAAGAGGGGAGTGCGGTACAGTGTTAGAGAGCTTGCCTAGTGTGCTCAAGGATCTGGGCTCAACCCCTCAACCACCTAGTACTGTAAACTTTTTAAAAATGTAAACTTATTTGTGACATAACATACCTAAATTGTTATAAGTCTTTGGTGCAAAAAGTGTTTTTTCACAAAGTGGGTACCCTTGTGTAGGTAGCACCCAGAGAGAATTGAATTTTGAACAACATCGTGCTTGAAGTAATGGATATGGATTATAGTAGAAATGGAAATCTTCAGCAAAGAAAAGGAATTAATGTAAGAGTAACATACCCTTTTAAAATCCCAGACTAAATATTGTGCTGGAGATAATGGGCTTTGAAAAACCACTTGTGTTTTGGTTCTATTGCAGTATTAGGGCAAATTAATGAACAGATTATAGAATGCTTATGTGTATATTTTATGCTAAAAATCAAAACTTAGGCTATTTCTGAATGAGGAATAAATGTTTTAAGTTCATCAAATCAATGATTTTTTAAAAAAATTAAATCAATGATTTTTTGTCAATATATTTTTTTTTTTTTTTTTTTTTTTTTTTTTTTTTTTTTTTTTTTTTTTTTTTTTTTTTTTTTTTTTTTTTTTTTTTTTTGGTGTGTGTGCATGCTTGTTATTCTGTTGTAGCTGTTATTAACTTGCGTATTTACATATGGGCTTTCCCAAGGTCATATCCAAAGCAGGAACTGCAGTCTTTGAAGAAGCTAGGCTGGATTTATTTATTTATTTATTTATTTACTTTTGGTGTGGTACTTGGGGGTTGAACCCAGGACCTTACACATACTTTGTAGGTGCTCTACCTCTGGGATGCACCCCCAGCCCATTTTTACTTTTTATTTTGATACAGAATCTAAGTTATGCAGGCTGTCTATGGCCTTGAACTCACCGTCCTCTTGCCTCAGCCTACTGAGTTGCTGGAATTACAGGCATGTGCCACCATGCCTGGCTTCATTCAGAACTTCAAGAATTATCTATCAGAAAGAGTTCCTTGGGCTAATAATTGATGAATAGTGAGACTACACTCCATGCTATAATTAGTAGGTCTGCTAATAGTTATTCCTGGGGGCATAGTCTGTAAAGTAGTTGTTGCTATTATCCCATTTTCCTACTGAGGAAACAGACACAGAGGGGCTAAGTAATTTGTCCATGGTCACCCAGTCATTTACTGGCAGAGCTGTGCTGTGATTCAGATTAAAGCTAGCTGGCTTCAGAGTGTTTGAATCATAGAGTTGTTATGGAGATTCTTAGTTAACAAATATGTCATTTAAATCAGTACTTGACTCTGCATGTATAGTAATTGCTAGGTATGATTAGTATTGTTATTGTAGTTATCATTATTTCAGAGAGAAGAACTTACAGTGCATAGAAATCTCTATCCTCAGCCAGGCATGGTAGCTCAACCCTGTAATCTCAGAGGTTTGGGAGGCCGAGGAAGGCGGATTGCAAGTTCAAGACCAGAGGCAGTCTGTGTAATTTAGCGAGACCCTGTCTCAAAAAGTAAAAAAAAAAATGGGCTGGCGGTGCAGCTCAGTGGTCCAGCACTTGCAGAGCATGCAAGCTCAAGGCCCTGGGTTCAATCCCCAGTAACATAAAAACAAACAAACAAACAATAAACAACAGCAAAAAACCCTCTCCATCCTTGAAGGCAAGAGGGTGATTTAAGTCTTTTTTTTTTGAGACGCAGTCTTACTATATAGCTCAGGCTGGCCTTGAACTTACCATCCTTGTGCCTCAACCCCCTGAGTTCTGGGGGTATAGGCATGCACCATCACACCAGAGCCACTTAAGTTTTTAGATTGATAGATTGCTATGTATGATACATTTTCTTTTATTTATTTTAAATATGAAGACTTTTATTATAAAGGCTGTGAAATAAGGCAGATAACTAAAAATCTTTCAGTTTGTTATAGAAATGAAGGGATCTTTGATATCTGAAACATACATCTAAGTCAATTGCACTCCAGAGGCCAGAGTTTCTAGGTACCCACTGGACTAAGGAGAAAATCTCACCTAGGAGGACGAGGCTGCTGTAGTTTTTCCAACATGACATCTCTGCAGAAGCTATTTTGAGTAGGGTTAAGCAGCTGCTACTTCTCCCATGAGCAGTCCACAGCCACGTCCTCAAGTGGTATCTGTGACTCAATCATCTTCTGCACTTGTAAAACCTGATGTTCTGTTACTTCTCTCTGTCCTGTGGGAGCACCACTACACCAAAGTGCTCTGCAGAAACATTGAAAAAGTCTGGAAATACAATGATGACTCACTTTTTCTGCAGCAGTATTTCAGTTTACATTTCTTCATCATTCATGAGCCTGCAGCTGTAGCCCTGTGGCATCAGATCCCGTCAGATCTCCGAAGCTAAGCAGGGCCGGGCCTGGTTAGTACCTGGATGGGTGACCGCCTGGGAACACCAGGTGCTGTAGGCTTGGGAGAAGGACCTGGCAACCCCCTCCCCAAAATCAATCTGCCATTGAAAACCCTATGAACAGCAGAGAAGCACTGACAATAGTGTTTCCCCTGTTGTACAGAGGGTTGCTATGAGTCGGATACCGACTCGATGGCACCTAACAACAACAACATCATTCATAGACCAGGCTACTTAACATTCAATCAGTTGTGGAGTCAGAGCCAAAGACTTCATGGGCACTGGGTCCTGCAGGGATACTATTTTCTTCCTAAGAATAAACTGCAAACCTTATACTGCTGAGGAGGATGCTGAAAGATAAATTTTAAAAGATCAATTTTGGGGACTTTTTAAGGTGATAAATCTCTTACTATGAAAACAATTTCATAAGCATTTGAGCAGTTAAGATGCGCTTACTGTTGAGAGTGTAAGAAATAATTTTAATTGTTTCAATTTTTCTTGTAACAGAATTTAAGCAGAATGGTGGTAAGCCTTATCTTTCTGTGATTACGGGGAGAGGAAACCACAGCCAGGGAGGAGTTGCTCGCATTAAACCAGCAGTCATTAAATACCTCACAAGCCATAGCTTCAGGTGAGTATAGATTTCTGTTACCAGTAATGGGACACTTGCACATATGTAGCTCGGTATAGACTAATAGTACGCTCAAAACTATTTGTTAAAATAGTTAACCAAATTTAACCATCTGATTTAAGCCACAAGTTAATGCTTAAAGTATAACTTTGCCTGCTAGATTTATGTTGTCTGGTAAATGAATAGTAAAAGATAAATATGTTGTCAATAATAGTCTGATAAAACTTTCTATTGTAAATTTAAAATTCTAAAAAAAATTAAGTATATTCACATTTCTTTGCTAAGGTATTATTCAAGGTAATTAGATTACATATAGCATAGTTTAAGATTTCTAGTTTTGAAAGAGAAAATATATTTGTGATGTTTTGGTGGAATTGGCAGGTTTCTGCTAAAATATAGTTATAATTTGGATATGTTTAAACTTTAGGGAAGTGCTCCAGCAAATATGAATTTATATATCTCTATAAGTTAAATGACATTAGTGATTTATACTAACAGACGTGAAATATCTGTTGCCATTTTGGTCATTATTCGATAACAGAAAATGGCAAAAAATTCCAAGATTAGAGCTTTGTTGATGGATAGATTCCTTGAGAATGTGAATCCTTGTGTTCCCTCCTCTCTTCCAGTTTCAATTAGTATGAAATTTTTATATGCCATGTAATCAATCATTAGTTGGTTACCTTATAGAAAATGGTAACATTAATTCTGAGCATGAAAATAAGAGACATTTTAGGTTTATTTTTACAAAAGGAATAGTGAGACTAGAACTTTAGCATGTTGAGATTAATGATCTGTTTCAGCAAACAAGTGTTTCTTAAAATTTTACACCTAAGAGTTGAAAACTGTGGATAGCCAGATAAATCAGACTTATCTGCTTTATCAGAGATTTCTTCTTGGTCCTTCCTTGATGCACAGAAACAATGTAATGGAGATACTATCTTATTCTTTGTACAGCTGACTCTTCTTCCTGAAGGTCAATTCAGGCTTGAGAAGTTCTGAAAAAATGGTTGTGTTGACTAGTGATTTAGGAATAACCCCTAGCCTTAGAATTATATTTGTTTTAACAATAGATTTAAAAGAACATAAGCAGTTTGAAATTTTAATCTTTAAAGTAACTCTTTTCTCATTTCCACAGGTTCTCTGAAATTGAACCAGGGTGCTTGAAAGTCATGCTAAAGTAAAATAAATGTTCTTGACTTAGAAGGGTGAAGGTTTGTAGGTTAAAATTAGTTTTATTTGCAGTAATTCAGTCAATTCTTCTCTAAACATGTGCTTTATTACGAATAATGTCCAGTTATAAAACAGAAAAAAAGTTAATGTTTTTCAAAGTTCAAGGAAGTTTAATTTTTCACTAAATCAAAAGCCAAATATTACTTGTTAAAACAGTAAAGAGAATTTTTATTGATTACAAAATATCTAAGAACTTATCAGCTGCAGTTTTAAAGTCAGAATTACTTTAGTTCTTTCTCAGAAAATGCTACCTTTGTATTAACCATTGTTTAACATGTAGTAAAATCCTAAAGGCATCTATGAGAGGTAACATGTTTTGACACCTGGTTAATGCCTTTCAAAGGCTTATATTAAAAGTAGTGGTAGTAGAAGCAAATGAAGAAAGGTGATCTAACAAAAACACTTGAATACTTTTCTGCTTTTAAAGCCAAACACTTAAGATCATTTCATTTTGCTATATCATACAGAAAGGAAGGTATTCTGTTGCACTTTCTTCTACTTTGTGTGTGATGTTGATCTTTTACCTTTTGTTCTGTTCTTCTATGCATGTGCATTTTCTGGGAGGAAAGTTGGGTCTAAGATTATCTTGCAGTTTTATACCTTCCGTAGGTAGAAAAGTTTTCAGAGAAGAAGAAATGGTTAGATATCTATCACATGTTGCTGCCTTATAGAACTACTTCTGGAACTGTCTGTGTAAGTGGCATTTTCAGGCAGTACTAAATAACTATATTTTATATATGAGGTATGTAATTTTTAAACTATAGTAAGTCAAAATCCTATTAAAACAAATCAGAAAACATTTTTGATATAATTCCAAAAAGAATCCTTGTAGTTGCAAAGGTATTTTTACCTTTACTTTGAAAAAGAGCCAACTTTCTTGAAAGCAAACTTTGACTTCTGTTGTTTGGTTAGCTAATGTCTTGTTAGTGTGTAAATGAGAATTTCCTTTACAGAGGATGTGATGTATGTGTTTCTGAGTATGAAACAGTGGTTAAAATACATTTGACTTTGGATATATAGAATATTTTCAACATACACAATTTTAGCAAACAATTGTGTTACTTTTTGTTTAGGTTTAAAAATCGTTTGGATGATAGGATTCAGCTGTTACTTAAATAATCCTGAAATATAGGATGGTTTCCCCAAAGAGTAAACATTTTAATGAAAATAAAATTTAAAAATATTTTTTTTTGGTCCTGAAAACCTAACCTGGGGCTGTGAATTTGTGAGGCAAGTGCTCTACCACTGAGCTAAATCCCCAAGCCCCAAGAACACATTTTTTAAAATGTCATGAAGGCATGCTTTTAGAAGAAGAGGCTTACCATTGAATTCTGTTTCCCCAAGAATACAAATTTTTTAAAATTTAGAAATGGTTAGTGACTGGCATTGAAGTGTTATTCACTTTTTTATGTTTGTAATAATTTGTTTTAAGAAGTGCCAGTAGTTTGGCACACTTTTGTAATGTTTAGAACTGTATACATTAAAAATAAAGCAGTTCCTTTCAACAACTTATTACACAATTATAATTGTTAATGTAATAAAAATATTCCTATGTATAAATTAATATGTTTTAAGAGCTGAAAAACAGTACTAAACCCTGGAATTACTGGAGTATGACAGCTGCATACTCATCTTTCATGTTTTATATTTTCTCAGCTGGATTTTTTAAAAAATCACTTTTGAAAACTTCAGGTAGATTTATTTTAATATTATGATTAATAAGGAAGCTTTCAAAATAAATAGAGGTGTGGAATTCTGTGGTCCGAAACCAAATGAAAGAAGCTATGTTTTTATACTGTATCAGCTTTAAATTTATGCCTTATTATGGTAAATCTGAAAGTTTTTTTTTTTTTCTTTTCTTTTTTTTAGATAGAGTCTTGCTATGTAGCCCAGGCTGGCCTCGAACTTGAGATTACAGGTGTGTACCACCATGCCTGGCTTAGTATTTCTTCATTGTTATTCATAAGTATATAAGCTAAATTTGAGTATTACATATATGATTATGAAGTTCTTTAATCCTAAACTGCCTCCTACCCTGCTATCTAGTATAAACAACACATTATTATGAAAGAAAAATGTACAATTCTTCCTTTCTTTTGTATATTTCTAAATCCTTACACTAGAGGTAAATATAGTTTGGGGATTATGAAAGTTTTCTCTTTTGCCTATTTCTAAAACCTATATATCAAAGGTAAAAGACAGTTTGGAGATTATCAGTGTTTTCATGTATTGGTATGTTTATACTGATACAAAACTCATTAGAAGAACTCTTTGTAAACGTAATATTTTAAAATATTTAAAAGTACAGCACTTCTGTAGTTTGGAAGATTTTAGTAAGTTTTATCAGTTCAATAGTCTCTTTCTAGTATCTACCAGAGGATAAAAGAGAATTAATGTGGAAATCACAGGGAGTGTGCACCTGTGCTAGGGGGACTCTTAGCAGTGTTTTCAATCTGTCTTTCTCCTTTTCCTGTGTGAGAAATAGAAGCATGTTTTCTGACACTTATTAGCTGTTCATGTCTTTTTGTTATCTTCAAGTTGAAATTTCCTCTATTTATTAGTATTTCTTTACTAATTATGTGGTCTTTAAGTATAGTACATATTATATCATTGAAATTGTGACTCTAAAATATTTTGTGTATTATAGCATATTTTGAGAAGCTCACACTTCTTTTGGATAATTTCTTGTCCTTTATTTGGGTCTTTTTCTTTTTTAAAGTCAAGTGTTTTGTATGTCTAAAAAAAGACACATGTAATGACAAGATTAGTTATTTCTGAGCTGGAAATTGGAAGCTTTTGAAACTCAGGAAATTGCTCTGACAATGTTTTAATTGCTGTCAAATAAGAAAATGTATAAAAAAGATAAAAATAATGTGTGCTGTTTTTTCCAAGTGCTTTTGCTAAGTGCTTTTCCATTGTGCAATGAGGTGAAGTTAGATAATGTTTCTGTGTAGTGGTTAAATATTGCTTATTTTTATTGACATCTAAGGAAAAGAGATTTAAATGTTTCTGTGGCCAAATCAAGTGTCATTTAAAAGGTAAAGTAAGTTTATGTAGAATGTATGTTAATGGTGCTTATTTTTAAAATGTACTTCAAGTTTACAGTATTACTTAATGCCTCTTTACAGAATTGAATAGAGAAACAAGGCTAGAACACATCTACATCCTGAAGAGCCTTTT
>VMDO01007454.1:34402-91191 GCA_007922755.1 Pedetes capensis | reverse complement strand
GTATTGAAAAGCAAAGATGTCACATTGAAGACGAAGGTGCGTCTGACTCATGCCATGGTATTTTCAGTGGCATCATATGGTTGTGAAAGCTGGACATTGAACAAGAGAGAGAGAAAAAGAATTGATGCTTTTGAATTGTGGTGCTGGAGACGTCTATTGAATATACCATGGACTGCCAAAAGAACCAACAGATCTGTCCTAGAAGAAGTACAACCAGAGTGCTCCTTGGAAGCAAACATGGCCAAACTGCGTCTTACATATTTCGGACATGTAGTCAGGAGAGAACAATCCCTGGAGAAGGACATCATGTTTGGAAGAGTGGCAGGTCAATGGAAAAGAGGAAAACCCTCCACCAGATGGATTGACACAGTATCTGCAACAATGGGCTTAAACATAAATAAGATGGTTTGCCTGGCACAGAATCGGCAAGTGTTTCAATCTGCTGTACATAGGGTCGCTATGAGTCGGACTCGACTCGACGGCACCTAACAACAACAACAACAATTATTTCCTATTCATGTTTTCACCTTGTTTATCAATTTTACTTTTCACATACTTACTTCATTAATATTTTATTCACTTTCATTGATGTTAAGTAAATACATTTATATCATATATCTATGTATCAATTAAACTATCTTAATTTCTTTTTGGACCAAAGAGATGTCCACCTGTCTCGCTTATCTATTTAATCTCATCTTTCATATATCAATTCATTTAAATTTACTATATGAGATCTCCAAAATTTTAGATGCAATTTAAAAATGTCAACCCAGATATTCTAGGAAAAATATGATAAACTCACCCATGTTTTTGTGGTGACCTTAGTTTTCTTTCTATCTATCCTCAAAAGTATTCAGTCAGATATCAGAGGCAAAGAACAGATTTGTATCCTCAGATCTCAAGATTAACATAAAGTTTAGCTAAGCATCATTTGAATAGATTCTTGACTTTCTGTGCAAGAATAAAACTATTTGGATCCTATGGAGCAAGAGTAACTACTTTCAAACCATCAATAAAGCATTCAACAAAGGGCAGTTATGACTGATTTTGCATGTTATGCCCAGCATAGGTCACCCACTCTGACAGGGGGTGGAAGGGATGTTCCACTCAACAGGGCATGATGTGTGTCTCAAGCTACATTTGATGGAGCAAAGATTTCTTTTAATTTTGCACAAAGGTAACCAAATATGGCAACAGTTTTCTAAATTGTACTAACCCCCAAATAAGCTAATGGGAGCTCTCTATAACATGTGTCTATAATACTTCTAACAAGATAAAATTAATTGTATTTCTATTTCACTTGGTGCCTTAATGTTATATGTCTTATAAATATTCAAACAAATTTCCTAGTAATAACCTTACCACATGAGCTTGGCACTCTGTGATTGTGACTAAAGAATACTTTTAAAAATAGAATAGTAATTAAGTTCTGAGACAATTGATTACTTGTAAAATAGAATAATTTTCCCTTAAACTTAGCTCCTGGCTTATATTCTCCCTGGCAGATTTTCTATAGTTAACTCTCAACAAATTATCTGCAGGTTGTGTATGTATAATATATTTAACATTACTGTTTCCTGACTACAAGATTAACACATGGTGACTTCAAAAAAAGGTGAAAAATACAGAAAAGCACAAGCAAAAATTACAAGCACCAATAATCTGATCACATAAAGATAATCAACCATTATTGGCACTTAAAATATCATTCTACTTAGCTAAATTTTAATCCCACTTTGATTTACTCATTTTCCCCTGCACATGACTGAACTGCCTCCTATTCATAGTATTTCATATATGCTGAAGAACTGAAAAACTTCTATAGCAATTATTTTCTATAAAATTAATTCAATAATCATTATTATATTACATAGGCTTGATATTATTAATCACTTTTCGTATTATTCATTCTTATTGCTTACTATTAATGAATTTGGTTACATCCAATTATGTCCTATGGAGATTTTCTATTATATATATACTTAAATCTGCTATTACACTAGTATTACACCATTTCTCGGAAATAATGTGGAAGTAAGAAATCACTACTAAACAAAATAAAACGGTAAATTTGATGCCAAAAAGTTAAAAACATTACACATCAAGAAAAAGACAAATTGCTTTAGATAGCATTATTACTTCTACTGTCTTTACCAGAACACTACAATATTATTATGGACAATGAAGAGCTAGATATGCTTATAAAGGTAAAGCGCCATAAAAGCCCCAAAGCATATATCTCAGGAGTGTAATCCAGTTCAACCTAAGGACCAATCCTCTTTCTGTGAACTCTGTCATGTAGAATTACATCATTTCCCATGGCTCAGATTATCCACAATTCATAAAATACTTTAACAAAAACTGTTATGAAGTGGGCTCTGTTACGTATTCATGTAACTTAACTACTGCTCTTTACTGTGGTTTAGTACAGAAATACACAGTATATCAATATATCAATATGTGTTTCATTAAGACAATTGTTTCAATACAGTAATAGGCCAAGCAAAGAGAAGAAGAGTGCTTGGTGTAATTTATTTACATTTTAATATGACCTCAGACAAATGATACCACACAGGAAGCGCAAAGTGAGGTTAGGGAGAAATGGTGGCTGAAAAATGCCTTGAACTTTGAAAGCTGTCTTACTTAATCAATAGTATCATTTCTGAATTAAGATACACTAACAGTTCCACAGGGACAGGTGGTGTGGCCCTATGAAATAGAAATCTCATGAAAGCCCAAAGGATGGGAATCGTCTCCTTTAATATACCAAAAGTTACTGCTAAGATTACTTTGTGTTAGCATTTGCATTTCTCCTACTTTCATGTTAATTCTTTGGTAAATGGTTCTAAAAATCTGGACAAGCTCTTTAATGAAATAGAGACTCAGGAGGCAATGATTTCAGTCTGTACTTGAAGTAGCCAGCAGTATTCCTATTCCTAAATTTTAAGCAGGGTTACCATTGTATAAGACAAATTATCACTGCCAATATTTTACAGATTATTGTGCATGACATTTGTTTAGTCAATGGAGTTCCAAATAAAAATTTTAAAATCTTGCAAAAGTAAATTTGATTTTAAGTAGTAAGTTAGAAAATAATTATAAAAGCACAATACTGATAGGAAGAACATGCAGAGTTCGGAGTGAGTTAAATGTACAAAAAGTATTTTGCATATTTTAATGCGTTTGCTAGAAAGACTGAACAAGATTTAGACACTGTATGTATATTAGCCTCTAAAAAGAACAAACATTTCATTATGATTAGTTGAACATTTTCCTTATTCATATCTATCTACCAAGCAGACAGTAAGCTCTTTGAAAGTATGTAACTTAAGCTTTTCTGTACTATCATTCATAAAAAGGACAATACTGAGTAGAAAATTGATTCTCAGTAAATATGTTTGATTTGTTTAAAATATTAAAAATCTAGTCAAGAGGATATAGTTAAAAAATATCAAATGTTCATTCATGCATACTGTTTAATAGAACAAAATAAATTAAAAATAAAATAAACTATATCACTATATCGGGAGAAAGACATGACAATCCACTCCTGAAGTAATCCGGAAACAATCAACTCTTGAAAACCCTATGACGGTCACTATGAGTCAGACCCAACTTGAGAGCACCTAACAACAAGAACATATCAGTAGATGGGAAAAGCAGGATATGTTATGCTGAAGTGCATTGAAATAATCAAATTAATAACAGAAAACTCTTCAATTGAAAATAAATCTATGTCAATACACACTGAAGTCCTACAGGTGATTCAGAAGACTCTCAGAAAAGTAAAATCCCACTGACAGATCATGAAAATAATTTTTCCTAATAGGACATATCATTTCAGTCATGCTACATCAGAAGTGATAAAGTATGATTACATATTCAAATTCCCTAATTATATAGAATATAAATAATCTATAATACTGAGGCTGATAAATCTTCTGAAGCATTATCAAGTTTTATAGATGTTCTTAATTAGAATCTGGAAACTATTACTTTTGATGTAAATAGTCAAAATTCCAATTGTAATTCATCATTTCACATTTAAACATTTTTAAGATCCACATTGAGATATAGCATATAATTAGGTTATAAAATGTCTTCAATGTTTTCTTAATAAAATCTGAAATATAAATTGTTTTCTATTAGTGCAAGAGCAAATTAATAATGAGAAATCAGTTACCTTTGCTGAATTGTCATGTTCTAAATCACCCTATAAGATTTTTAAGGGTAGAGGTGTGCACCTGAATTCTGATGCCTAGTGAAATATTTCTGGCACATAGCAGTGCTAAACAAGTGTGTGATGAATTGATTTGAATTAAAAAAAAACTCATTATAAGAAAAAGTCTATTCATCAATTATAGTTTGACAATATTTTCCAAAAAAAGGATAAAGTTCAAACACAATTCTAATAAACAAATTAGAATTCTAATCCACTTTCCAACATAACAAGCAATATTTATCTTAAATTAACAATTTATACCTCCCTTAAATATGAAAAAACTAGAGATACTACCTTATAATCAAGAACAAGAAGTATGCTCCTTATCACAAAAATTACTTAACTATTTTGGAAATTCTAGTAAATGAAATAGGACATTAAACAGAATTAAAAGAGGGAAAAAGTAGACCGCCATCATTGTTGGGCAATAACTCAATTGCCTTGAAAACCCAAGAGAACTTATAAGAAACTATTAAGAAAGTTGAGTGAAATAGCTAAATAATAGATACTATAAAGAAAAGACATGGATTTTCCACTGAAAAACTAGAATGTAAGTAATCCAAAACCATAAGAACATAATCTATTTATACCTAAATATAATAAGGAATGTGGAGACATATATGAATATGATGATATTATCTTCTTATACATGAAACACAGCATAAATGGAAAAGACACTGTTTTAGAATATGAATACTGAATATTGCAAAGACATTGATACTAATTTATAGGTTTGATAAAACTCTGATAGAATATTTTTATGAAATCAATGAGGTAAATGGATCTTGAAAAATAAGTAGGTGACAACAGCAAAAGCACATTTGAAAAAAAAAAAAATACGGAAGAACGTGACCTAACAGGTATGTGAACTTACTATGCAGCTGTAATGTAAACAATATGAAACCAGTGGAAGAACTTCAAAAACAGTCATGAAATAGATTCTAATGTTGATAAAAATTCATAAACAATATGATGGTATAAAAATCAGTGGGAAAATAGTGATGAACAATTGATTAATCACTGGGAACAAAAAGTAAGATGCTTATCTCATACCTTAGGTTAAAACAAATTTTGGAAGGAATAGAGAATTAAAAATGTAAAATAGAACTATGATATATTATATAAAAGTTGATGAATATTTACCAGATTTAAAGCTGTTAAAAAAGAAGACAAAAGCATAGGACACAGAAACAGAAAAAAATTACAGAATTGACCACATAAATATTTAAATTTTTTCACACGAACAATAGCAGAAATAATTAAATGGCATATGAAAACTAGGAGAAAAAAATTTGCAATATATTTAACAAAATTAGTCACTCAACACTTAAAAAAATCTTACAAATTAGTAAGATGATATCAGTGAAGGACATGAGCAATTTATAAAAGGGAAAAAATAATGGCAAATAAGTATATGACATGTATTCTTTGTTGTTGTTGTTGTTAGGTGCCGTCGAGTCGGTATCCGACTCATAGCGACCCTCTGTACAACAGGGGAAACACTATTGTCAGTGCTTCTCTGCTGTGCATAGGGTTTTCAGTGGCAGATTGATTTTTGGGAGGGGGTTGCCAGGTCCTTCTCCCAGACATGTATTCTAGCTCCCTATTAATCAAATCATTGTATATTAAAAAAACAGGGTTTTACCTGCCAAGCAAATTGACAGATACTTATAATACATTTAAATGCAGGTGTAAAAAATAGTTAGAAAAGTACCTTGACATGCAATTTGGAGAAAGATATCCCAAGAACCACAAGAAGTTTACATTCTACAACCCATAAAGTCACCTTCTAAGGATACATTTCAAACATACAACCCAAGAGACAGATAAGAATTTATGTTTATAATGACTGGCCCTCAAAGTAGTATAGACAATGGTGGAAAATAACTTAAATGTCAATTATGGAAAACTTGGCTAAAATTTTTAATACATAAATAAGATATAAAATTATACAAGTATTAAAATGTATTTTATGACTGTGAACTAATAATGGTAAGTGAAGAAAGTAGAATATAGGCATGATCAAATATATACTCACATGTACACTATAGGGCTGCACATAAAATTGGAAGGAGGCAGAACAAAATCTTAGAACTGTTCATCCCTTATTGGTGGCGATAACTGATCTAAATTTTATTTGCTGAATATTTTTTGTTCCCAAAATTCTCTTCAATAAGCATACTTTACCTTTCACCTGGGAAAAAATGTTACTTTAAGTTAATATTGACTTATATGTGTTCAGAATCTATTCTAGTTAAAATGTCAAAGAGCAATAAAAAATTACTTGTCCTATACATATGGAATTACTATGTTCTTTCATCTGTGAGTTTATCTCTATACTTTCATGTATAAGGTGCATCTATTGAGATATTTTACTTTCTTATTTTTAATTCCGAAGAATTCAACACTTTACCTGAGTTAAAAGCCAAAGAAAATAAAATTACTCTTTAAGTACCACATTGGACCATAGTGTTCTCCTAGAGCTATAATAGCCCTTCCTCTATCTTCTTGTAGGTAAAATAAAATTTACCTACATTAATAATATCTGTTGTGATACCAATTTCAAGAATATACAATCTGAGAATCTTTATTATGCTCATTTAGTCAACATCAAGGAATTCTCTCCCAACCGTGACCAACCTAGTGAACAGTGTATATTTTGCAAATTTCTGTTTTCTAGAACATCAACCATGTCTAGTATTCTGAAAGAAACAATAGAGAGGACTTGAATTTTTCATCAGAGCATAAAAAGTAGCTGCCAAAGTCAAGACATGCAATAACCTTCTAAGTAAGTTTGCTGGCTCCATATTGTGTTTGAAGGTACACCCTCTCCAAACATCTGAACTCACCATCTGCTACGGAACCTCAGAATAATGTGCCCAAGTCTGGTGTTGCTTGGCATAGGCAAAGACAGTCAATGTCCAACTCCATTCAGACATGTGCACCATATCAGGGACCTTATGATACAGTCCTCAACATCAATGCAGCACTTTCAAGCCCCACTGCACATCAATCAAATATGTATGACAGTCAAGCTGATAGACAAAATCTAAGCCAACCCTAAATACCTACAGTGCATGGATCTCTCCAGTTTGCCTGCAGCTCATTTTCTATTAAGATGATAGCTTTGGCCTACTCTTCCATGCCAAAATAAGTCCATGGAGTCACTCTGGCAAGAAGAAGGGTCTATATCAATGTCAACAAACAACTTCCTTGCTGCCGACCCTACCATCTGTCCTCCTGCTCCCCACCTATCTTACTTTATGTGGACCTTGATGAATGGGATTCTAATAGTCCAAGATTCTAATTTAGCCAGGCTTTGCAGATGGGGTCAACATGATTGCCCTCTAGCCAAACAACAAAGGTGACATAGCTGATGGGTTACTTGGAGAGTGTCTTTTTGCAAATTTTATATCATAAATAAAACAAATGAAAGAATTCCTACCAATTTCTGAGTTTTGAGTTTATGAAAAAATGCATTCAACACTTAAAGTGAAGATGATTTTCCTTTTAAATTCTTAGAAAATCTTATTTTTAAAGTACAGATAAATTCCTTTTCAACACTTGGGTAAGGGAAATAAAATGAATGAGTAAAAATAAAACTCAGGTTGTTTTAAAGTATTAACAAAGAAGGCTTGAGAAAAAGATTGAAAAAATCTCAGAAATATATAAAGATAAGACTTTATAGTGTAACATTAATGTAGAAGTAAAACCTTTCATCCTGCATTAAGTGCAACAATATTAGAGAATATTGCACATGTTAAATGGAAAATAATAGTTTTCATACCTATTCTCAAGAGGTTGTATAGCACTTACAGACTTCAGGTAGATCAGTAAAATGTAATATAATCTTAAGTATGGAGTATGAAGAATTATTGGAGAAATCACACTTTTTTAATCTTAGAAAAAAGACATGAAATGCAATGAATTAATATTGAATTAATGCAATAAATTAATATTGCTTTCAATATAGTAAATGAAATTACTTTTCTGCTGGACATATTGAGACATGTTTTCAATCAGGTCATTACAAGTACACTTAAAACTGAGCCTAACTGCCACATGAAACAAACATAAAATTTCAGAAAATGCCACTGCTTCCAACCTAACTCAATTTAATATGATGATACAATGATATGCCTTTATTTTTCCGTCAAGAGAAGCTAAATGTATGTCTAAAATGGTCTCTCAACTCACCACAAACAAAGAAAAACAGAACAAACTCTCTACCCCCAATCCAAAATATAACATTATCTGAAACTCTAGGCAATTTGTTTAAGTAATAATTAGAACATAAATCTTTACCACAGAAATGAATGCAAAAATAGATTGTATGCCATAAAGCACTATACACAAAATTATTCAAATCATCTACCATACTGCTTTATATGTAGTAATCATTTAGTAAATGTTTATAGAAAATTGACCAGAGTTTAATTAAAAATAGAGAAATAATGAGACTTTTATAAGTATAATTCAGATCCTTTCAAGACCATGGGAAAACATTTCAGTTGAGTTATTTACAAGTTGTATCTGTTGTCTTTGATGTTATGAATTAGGATAAGCTCTTATTGTAGAAAAAGAAAAAAATAATGTAGAGTTCTCTTTGGAGAAATCTCAGTGGAATAAAAAGCTATTTTTAATTTCTAAATGTCTCTAAATTTCCTAAGATTCTTTGGTCAACTAAGAGAATGCCATAGAAATCCTACATAAAACCTGAATTTATAATATCCTCGCCTAATCATCTGGCTAATCTCTTTGAGTTTTCCTGAAATATGCTCCCATCCCATTTTCTATGGGAATTCTCCCACTGATTAACACAGAGAATGAGAATTTGGCCTGTGCTCTATAGGCGCCATTGAAATGTGGCCACCTGAGGCATGTAGGGAGGGCATCCAGCTGGCACACCACATGTTGCCCTGGAGTAGTGTACAATGAGAGAGAGATTTTGGCTAAGAATACCTGGGCAATCTCTACAAAGGTCCTGATTATGAAAAGCACTTCAGCATCATCATTGTCTCATGAGTGTAATGTGAGCCAGAGAAACTTCTAAGTTCATATATTATCCAAAAAAAAAAAAAAAAAAAAAAAAGCTCTTATAAGAAAAACCAAAGAACTCTATGAAAGAGAAAAACTGGGCTATTGATACTAGATTTTGAGTATGATCCATATCACTGGAAGAGACTTTCATGAGAACGCCAGATACTTTAAAATTGATGCTAAAGCACAGTATAGACCATAAAATAAAATATAATGAGCTCCATGAAACAAAGGATAAAAAACAAAGCATGAAAATTTATGCCTGCAATACAGTTATTGCACTATATATTAGAAATACCAAACTCATGTACTACTCATTTAAGAAATCTGTTGTTTTTATTTTTATTTTATATAACCTGTGAAAAAGAAAATCCATGCATTTGAACTGTAATGCCAATGAAACAATTTTGTCAATTTTGAGTCTGTTTTTTTCAAAACACCATACGTGATTAGAACACATAATGCACTAGTATTTTTGCCAATTTTTGTTTTTAAACTAAAGCTGTTTTTGAATTACATAAGCACAAAATCAGAATTTCAAAACCAGCAAACATATTTAGGGGTGAATTTAAAAATAAGCCCACTTGATTCTTTGTGAGACGAACTTTGAGTGCCAGGAACATTTTTGTGAAATTCCACTGGGGTAAATAGGGTATCTAGGAAACGCTCTTCATGGTTAGAAAGAAACATATGTACTATTTTCAATAAGTTTTGTTTAGAGTTTTCACCCTCCTACTGTGTGGTTCTGGTGATATTTACAGTACGATATGAGTATATATACATCTTAAGGGATTTATGATGTCACCAAATGCTAAGAAGCAGTTACAGCTGGGTTTTACATTTGTGTTTATATGTTATTTTGCATATAGATTCCAAAAACCAATGAAGAGAAAATTTGATATAAAACACATCTTGGAACTGAAAGACAGATCCTATCTATCAATCTCACCAGTTGATAGTATTTCAAAGACAGAGCTTGACAGTAAGTGAAACAAACAAACATAATGGTTTAAATATGCCACTTCAGCCACTTGAGCTGGCATTCAAGAGGCTCTTTCTTTGTATCATTAATTCAAGGCCAGACAAATAGGAATTCAGGCTTTTCAATAAATTTTGGTGACAGCTTACCTGCATAAAGAAAACTAATACCTGCATGAAAACTTTTTTTGTTATCATGCCTGCCTGCTTAAACTTGCTTAAAATATTATAATTGTGGGTTTAATTTACATTTTTCCCCTAAAAGCTCAAGCAAATCACAGAGATCACAGTAGCCCTAAGACTAATGAATCCTAATTTATAACAGAGAAAATAGAAGCTCAAAGAGCTAACGAATATTGACAGAATATCATACTGCAAGTCAAGACACATATTCAGTGTGGTCACTTGAATTCTAATGAAACCATAAAAATTACCACTTTTTGTTTTTTATTAAATTATCTTTTTACTTAATTCAAATAGTTTGCAGAGAAGTTTTATTGGTGACTTAAGTAGCTACATAACTTTTTATTAAATTAATTAGTGACCAATAAGATCTGGCTTATATCATGTCCTTTTCTTCAGGAATTTAGATACTTCAGAATCATAAGTCCCTGATGACAATTTAAGTCCCAAGAATCCAGGAAATACTAAGACTCAAGTTGGTCCCTCTTGCATCTTTATTGATAGTAATCCAGAATGCCCAAACCAGCAATGCTGGTTGCTGATTATCCTATCTAAATATTGATTTTTCTAAAACCTGTATTGTGGGACCATTTCTACTTTAGAATTATAGGTAAAAAGTTAATTTTCTTTGATATGAACTGCATGCAATAAAGAAGGAGGCAGTCCTACACTGTAAATAGGTAAGAAGTGGTTTTCCACCTCTGCATGCTACAGAAAATCCCACTGAGTTAAATAGGGTTCTACCAAGGCCAATTAAACATATTAGCCTATTATACTCCACGTTTTTTTATTGTTCTCAAAAAGCTAATGAAATGTTCCTGTGCAATGTTTATGCTGGAGGACTTTTAAAGGCATTTTAGAAGTGATATTTCTCTCATAACTCCAGAAGGGGGTTCCACTTCCTAAAAATATTTAGTAGACCATGCAGAGACCATGCAGTCTCATTAACTGAGACTGTTTAGACTCATAGCCAGAAAAGAAAATCCTTAAATATAATCACTTCAGGATTTCAGTGTAGGCTTTAACATCATTGCAAAATGAGAAGAACTAGAAAACAGGCAGACAAACATACTATACTGTACTACTGAATAGACAGGTTTAAAATACTGTGTATGGTCTATTCATGGACAGTACTGATTTATGTTGGTCAATTTACTGGTTCACAGTATCGAGTAAAATTCAAAAATTGTTTCTCAAGAGTCAATTATTTTTATAAAAAAGAAATATGACCTATCATTGACAGTCTACTTGTAGAATGAAACATGGCCAGTTTTCTTCCCTTTTAGGGTATTAGTTTCTTCATGTGAAAGAGCAAAAGATCAGATGATTTTATGATTCTTAATACCAGCACTATATGTTGAGGAATAGTAAAGTAGGCAAAGCAATGGGAACAAATCTATCACTAAGGTACCCACTTTTCATCAAACTTTAAGTTACATCATTGTGCTTTAATGTTCCATAAACAACCACCTAACTGTCTGAACATCAACAATGAATGAATTAATGAAAGGTTTAATACTAGAGGCACATGCAGTAAAATTAAGGCTAAAGCCAAGAAAGACTATAGTATAACTTGAGAAAGGAAAGAATCATACACTTCTACTGAAAGAGTATAGTATAAATTGAGAAAAGAAAGAATCACTTATTGCACTAATATGGGATCTGCCTTCCCAAAGGTCATTTCTTACACAATCATTCTCAATTGGAAACAACAACCTAGAGAGATTGTGGAGTAGTTTTTTATTTTTAAGAAATCAGACAATGATCCTAAAAATCTTTTTAATGGAGGTAGTTGACAGCTTTGAACTCTATTGGAAAATTCCAAGAATGTCTTGTTCTTTTTAAAATTACATATCAACATCTAATACAAATACTATGCTTAATAAATGCCAACAATGCTCCACATGTTTTATTTGCATTTTCTCATGTAATCCTTCTATGTACTAATGGAACACAAATACAATTTTTTTCACAATACAATATTGAAGTAAAGAATCATAGGAGTGGTTATCAGGAATGCTAGAATATCAATATGACTTATAGGTTCCTTCAATGTTTTTCAGTGTACAAAGTAAACAGTGAGGCAGTGTTTCCAGAATAAATATGACTCACACCAAAGAATTATGTTTTTGTCCTTTAAAAAAATTTTTTTTTGTGGTACTGGGGGACTGAACTCAGAGCCTTGCACATATTTGTACTCTGCCACTGAGCTGTACCCGTCCCTCTTTTTAATTTAATTTTTTTTTAAATTAAGACAAGGTCTGGCTAAATTACACAGGCTGCTTCTGGCCTTGAACCTGTGATTCTCTTGCCTCTGCCTTCTGAGTCACTGGGATTACAGGCATGGGCCACTGAGCCTGGCTTGTCCTCTTCTTAATAGTAACCACAAGAGTAACTTAGCCCTTTCTTTTAGAAATATGGAGATAGAAAATAAATGAAATTGGAAAGTACAATTCTTTTCACTGTAAGTTTAAAAATATGTCCCTAAATTACTAAAACCCCCAATAACCAATGAGAATGGAAGTGTGAAATCACATTACAAACTCTTTAAGAAGTGGGTTATTCTGGCATATTCAACACTAGAATGAGCACAAAGGATCTATGGTGTATCCCTAATGCTGCCATCATCCACATGTGTCATCTCAGCAAGTTACTTAACATTTAGATGCATCAGAGTTTTTGTTTCTGTTTTTCCCAAAGTGGGGAGATTTAGGTCCCTAAGTTCCCTTCCAACAATAGCATTTTATATCAAGATGCCTATAAGGTCAAGTAATAATTTACCTTCTTTCAATTATTATGCAATAGTTACTTATGTAAGTAAATGGTATTATACTCACAGGTTTAACCAATTTAACAGATTAAACTAAGCTTGCTCTGTAATCATCCTTCTAAAAGCTCAGAAGCGCATAAATACTAAGACTCCATTTTCCTATGTTTTAACATTTTATTTTTGATTAACATATATTAATCATACATATTAATGGAGTTCAGTGTGTTATTTCAATACATATATGCATTAACTAATTATTAACTAATCAAATCTACCCTTCCTTCACTTTCTCCCCCTTCCAACTTCGAGTTAGCTTAGGTTAGGTGCCATCGAATCCTGCCCAACTCATAGCGACCCTCCCATTTTTGCGGTGCTGGGAATCTGAACCCAGGACCTCAGAAACTGCAGAGCGGCACTCTACCAATTGAGCTAAATCCCTGCAGAGGTTACTCTACCAACTGAGCTAAATCCCAGCTCCCTCTAACCTCTAGTAATCACCTAGTTCCTGATCCAAGAGAGAGAGGCATCGCAGAGGTAGAAGAGCAGGAGTCCTATAATTCATTTATATACTTCTCCTGCTTCTATTTCTTTGGCTGTATTAGTTCAGAGACCTAGTTTAACAAATAACGACAGCAAAGGCCATGTATGGTAGACTGGAATTATAAGTAAAAACAAAAAAAGTAGGAAAAATGAAATACTAGATAATAGTGCTTAAGCATTTCTAGTAGTAGAAATGCTTAAGAAACACACCATCTTCTTGGTAATGTAGAAATTGCTTGAAAATAAGGCCAGATACTACAACCCCAGCTTCTATATTTTGTGCCCTAAGGTCATTTGAAAGGGAGAGCTGAGTTCAAGAGAAAGCCCCTTACGCCTACTCCAAAAGTTTCACTAGAGGGTGCTCTTGGGCTTCTATGGATTCTCCATTCTCCAGGAAGAAAACCAAGCATTTCTTAGAAAATATATTCTGCCTTAGCATAACTTGGACTCCAACATGGAACCCATACCTAACACTTCAATATAGATGTAAAGAAGTCTTAAGGAGACCTTGATGTTGGTTCTTAGTTTCCTTTGTAATTGCCTTGTTTCTTTTGGTAGTACACATGTAGGCTTTAGAAATTTAAAAGCCATTGAGCCATAAGAGATTTTATGAGGCTTCCAAAAGTCTACATTCAAATTAGACAACTGCAGAAATTTCTTGACATATCCAAGTGAGATAAGATTGGGTTAATTGATGAAGCTATTTTTGCAAACACATTTTAATCCTGTGACAGATCATAATTTATATACGTATTGAAAGTATTTTCACTATTCATAGGATCTGTTGCTGTTGTTAGGTGCCGTCGAGTTGTATCTGACTCATAGCAACCCTATGTACAATAGGTGAAACACTATTGTTAGTGCTTCTCTGCTATTCATAGGGTTTTCAATGGCAGATTGATTTTTGGGAGTGGGTTGCCAGGTCCATGCCATTTATTGTCAAATAAAATCAGTATCAAACAATTGCTTATATATTTATCATTCATATTTCTCATGACAAATATTGAACACAACATATATACTAAATAGTTCTTAACACTTTATTACATATAGAAATTTTGTGTCATGTTCTTGACAGTATGGCATATTATAAATATCCATTGCACATGTTATAATTTTTTCTGTCAATGTTGTTGTTGTTGTTAGGTGCCGTCGAGTCGGTATCCGACTCATAGCGACCCTCATAGGGTTTTCAATGGCTGAGTGCTTCGGGATTTCCTTGGGAGTGGATTGCCAGGTCCTTCTCCCATTTTTTGCGGTGCTGGGAATTGAACTCAGGGCCTCAGAGACTGCAGCACAGCGCTCTACCCACTAAGCTAAATCCCAGCCCTCTGTCAATATAGTTTTGCCTTTTTTGGATTTATATTTAATGACTACTATTTATCTCTGGCTGGGATTTAGCTCAGTGGGTAGAGTGCTGCACTGCAGTCTCTGAGGTCCTGAGTTCAATTCCCAGCACCGCAAAAATGGGAGAAGGACCTGGCAATCCATTCCCAAGGCAATCCCGAAACAGTCAGCCATTGAAAACCCTATGAGGGTTGCTATGAGTTGGATACCAACTCGAGGGCACCTAAAAACAACAACATTTATTTCTAGGGCTGGGATTTAGCTCAGTTGGTAAAGCACTGCTCTGTAGTCTCTGAGGTCCCAAGTTCAATTCCCAGCACTGAAAACATGGGAGAAGGATGTGGCAATCTACTTCCAAGGCAATCTGGAAAAAGTCTGCCATTGAAAACCCTATAAGGGTCACTATGAGTCAGACATGACTCGACAGCACCTAACAGCCATTGAAAACCCTATGAATAGCAAAGAAGCACTGACAATAGTGTTTCATCTGTTGTACTGTACATAGGGTCACTATGAGTTGGACACCAACTTGACTGCACCTAAAAACAACAATTATTTCTAATGATAGCTGCTTTATATAAACTTCCAATTTTTGGTTCATATATTCTTCTCCCCCACCCCTTTCTCTCTCTCTCCCTCTCTCTCTCTCTCTCTTTCTCTCTCTCTCTCTCTCTCTCCCCTTGTCTCCCTCCCTCCCTCCCTATTTTTGTTTGCTTTTTGCTATATTCAAGGTTGAACCCAGGGCCTCATATATGTTAGGCAAGTGCTCCACCACTGAGCTGGACCATTCCCCAAACCTCTTTTTAATTTTTAATTAACTAATTAACTTATTTATTTCAGTTCTTGGAAGTTGAACTCAGGGCCTCACACATACTTTGCAAGTGCTCCACCACTGGGCTGTACACCTAGCCCATTTTTTATTGTTTGAGTCAGGATTCACTAAATACGCAAGCTGCCTCTGGCCTCAAACTTGTGATCCTCCTGTCTCTGTGTCCCGAGTCACTGGCATTACAGGCATGTAACATGGTGCCTGGCTTTATTTTTTATTTTGACACAGGGTCCCACTAAGTTGTATAGGCTGCCTATGGCCTGGAATTTGTGATTCTCCTGAATCAGCCTCCCAAGTAGCTGGGATTATAGGTGTGCACCGCAGTGCTTGGCTTTGCTACATCCATTCTTAAAAGAAAATGGAAAATGGAAATTGTTTTGTTACTATGTGATTAACGTTTTAGTATTATTTTTTATGTATTTGGAAGATTTGGCAAGTTTTGGTCTGCACATTAAAAATTAGAAATAGCATATATCCCAAAATAGCAGCTTTCTTTTTAAGAATTGAAATGAATGAGCAAATAAAATTCTTCTTCACCTTTAGAATGTAAAAAATCTTCTCAACCATTTATAGACACTAGTCGTTATGCATGGCACCATGGTGACCCTTTTTATCACAAATACTTGAAAATTTCATGGCTTTAGCATCTTTAGGTTTGGCTGTATAATTCTGAAGATAATTATGGAATGCTAATCTTTTTCTGCATTTCCACTTTGGTTAAACTAATAGATTCACCATTCTTAGTTAAATTAAGTTTGTCATTTTCTCTTAAAAATCAACTCAAAGTTTTTGAAAATAAGAAATATAATAGCTGAATATTAGCCGTTTACAAAGCATGAATCTGTACAAAAATATATTTTAAATTCCATTTGGTAAAAGATAAGTCTGGTCATTTATGAATTCCAGTTCTATTCAATATCCTTTGTGAACTGCAACCAGCATGAAAAATTGGGAAAATTCAAAATGATCTCAGAGCTCTTAAGAAGTAGTCATCTAAGCTCTGAAGGAGCCCTCTCTGAGAAGCACTATACAGTTTGAGTATGCACATCTAATAAATGTTACTCCTCATTTAGGTTGCAGAGGACATATATTCAAAGTATACTTCATTCAAGTTATAAATGAGCTTAAAAGACTCTCAAAAATTGGCAGATTTCCAATGGATACTGTGAAAATAAAAACAACAAACAAAAAGACATAATTATTTTAGTCCTAGATATAATTAATTTGTGGGACAGGGCATTCAAATTTTTCCAAACACAGGTCAATGTTTGCTGGATAATGGAAGAAAAGACCCATTTGGTTTTAGTTCACCCATGTTCATATTCATCTCTATATCACAGCTAAATAAAATGTTTTATAAATCTTAACATCTTCAAAAGAGAGTTCAAGCAGAGGCAGAGTGATAAGCATTATTAATTGGGATTTAAAAAACCTCTTAACTATTTATAAGTATTTTTCCTATGATTTCTTGTTCTAATCTATTAGAGAGAAAGAAATAAAATAGTTTCACTCCTATTTTATGAATCAGATTAGTAAAAAATGAGCTAAAGGTTACATCACAGATGAAAATATAATTTGATTAGTTTACAATCAGAACACAAAGACAAAGAAAGAATAAGTGAGTCCCCCTATCTATGCTGTACACTTAGTATCTGGCAGGTCTTATTCAATGAGTTCTTAGTTCTTAATCTAGAATTCTTTCTATTACACACCATTCCATACTATTTGGTTTTGCATGAGGGATGTATATGGAATGTCATAATTTCATGTTGACTTTCAATGAAATTTCGGAGAGAAAAAAGAGAAAAAGATGAAAATTGCTCTTCAATAACTAGCTCTTCATTCAAGCAATGCTCCTAGTTGCAATGATCTTCCCTATACTCTAGGTCAACTGAACTACCTGAGTGGGCATGCTCATTAAAAATGTATGCATCACAAAGTACAATTAATGTTATCACTGACTACAGGGACCTTGTGTGTTTTACAGTAACCTGGCCTATGCCATCCTGAAACCAAGAGGCACCCTGTATTTCTCTGAAAGCCAGCCCAGCATGAAAGTACTGCCTACCTTGTAGGAATAAGAGTGCAGGTGTACTCTTTGCTTTAAGAAGACACACTAAGCCAAATTCTCAACTTACCAAACAGATAAATTAGGGGGTGATTATTCACACTATAAAAGGATTCACCACAGGATGCTTTTAAATCATAAGCTGCTCTACTGCATTTTAAATAAGTTGCTTTACAAAGCTTCTTTTATAAGCACTTTTCACAATTCAGAGTTCATGGTCTCTTATCTAAGGGCTCTGAGAGATTGGTGGGCATGAAGTCCTACTACTTATTACCTGGACGGCGATACTTTCTTTTCTATATGAGAGAGTAATCAGCACAGCAGTTTATTTAAAAATAAATAACGAATCTCTCACTATTGAAAAATGTAATATTCCCTGAATACTTACTATGTGCCTGGTACAGTGCTAAGCATTTTACATACTGATCTCATTTACTTCTACTTACCACAACTCTAGGAAATTAGTACAATTATCCTAATTATAAATGAGGAAATTGGGACTCAGAGAAGGGGTCAAGTACCTTGACTAAATTCATGAGGCTAATAAATGGTGGTGTCAAGATTCAAAGCCAGAAGTGTCTGAAGCTATGGCCCTTATATACCTTATGATATAGTTTCAGATTAAATTTAATGATGTTTTTTACCTCTGGCCTCAATGAACACAGTTGAGCTCCAATGTATCTTCCCAGACTAGCAACCTGTCTGCAGCAGTAGGGACCAGTCATGCAGACTGAATACCCAAAGACAGGGAACACACTAACAAGGCTGCATATTCTGATTATTGCACTGCTGCATTCAGTGAGGACTATCTCCTTATAATTCCCATCCTTGGACCTAATTTTGCTTATAGTCATTGAGAACAATTAAAACCTCATTTTCCCATAGCTGTCATATTTCTCTCATGGTTGATTTTTTCCATGTAAAAGTATTCTGTTCTTCCAACCTTTTATTTTATATAAAGGGTTTGATGTTCATATATATTTTGTTCTATCATGAAACTGGTTTTTCTGGAGCACAGAGAACTTATCCATGTAATTTCTAACTGACTGTATATGTTAAAAATGCTTTAAAAGCCTCATGTCATAGTAGTTAAGAGTACAAACTCTAGAAACCAGACGGCTTGGATTTAAATCCAAGTTTTTTCACTCAATGATTCTATTTCTTTGCTAGGTTTACTTAACCTCTGTGTGCTTTAGTTTTGTCCATCAATTTTAAAATGAAGATAACAATAATATCTAGTTCATAAGGCTTTTATGAAGATTTAAAAGAGAGGCTATAAGTAAAGCAATTAGGGTAAGTACTATATGAATGTTTGTCATTACCACTGGTTGAACACTTAGTTAAGCCATGATGACCTATGTTGTTATTTGAGATTGACTTTCATGTCCAGACATAAAGAAGTCAAACTCTACTAGGAAAAGGACTTGACTGGGGATGAATGATTTTTTTCTAGTCCCAGTTTTTCCACCCTTATATCCTAGCTGAAAGATTATGGGGTGGTTGCTTTACCTGTCTCATCTATTAAACAGAAGAATGAGCCTATATCTCTACTTCCAAAATGAAATGATTCTACAATTTTATGATTCTACGTCTATTCTCCCTAAACCCTACTTTAATTTTATTACTAATTGTATTTGAGAACTACCATTAAATTACTAAATCTTTATCTGAATGTTTATATTAAATCTGTTGAGATTTCAAGGAGTTAAGACACATTTTTTCCATGAAAGAGAATAAGTATCTGACATGTTTACAGATAGGTCTCCTGGAAAACAAAAGCCATCATATTTTTATGGTGAAAAAGTCAATGTTATTTTTGAGGCAATAACCCAAAGTCCTATTCTACCTGATCAGCAGAATCTTGTCTTCTGTCTGCCACAGCTGGCTTAATTCATGTCAAGTCTTGTTGCAGCACTTTGGATAAACACAAGTTCCAGATTCAGATGGAACTCAGGATGGCACAACAATCATTATGTATAGTTTTGCACTACTTCTTCCCTCCATATTCATCTCACTCATACACATATATGTGTGTATACATATAATTTTATTATGATTTATTGTGCTAGTACTCACATGTTTTACTGTACATCTCCAGAAGGCATGGTGACTGCTATAATATCAAGGCAATTCTCATCAAAGCATGTGACGATTTACCCTAAAAAAGTAAATTCAACAAGGGGCCAAAAGGATAGCCACCCCAAATTCACTAATGACAAAACACTGGCATTTTGTCACTAAACACAATGTATTAGCCTGTAGATAAAAATGACATTGATGTATTCCTAAAAACTATGAAACATTACCTTTTTTGATTTCTAAAATTTTTTCTGCCTAAAGTCAACCTTGAAGTTTAAGTGTTCTTAACTGCACAGACAGCTATGAAGTTTCAAATATTAAATACTGCATTTGTGCATTGAACAAATCTCCATTAGTTCAATTAGATATGACCATTTATATTTCTACATGTAAACTGATGAATATTTTAGGCTAATATTGTTTGTTGATTGACTTACAGTATTAGTATCTGAGCAACTAGAAAGGTGATTAGATTTATTTTGTTGTTGTTAGGTGCTATCCAGTCATGTCTGACTCACAGTGACCCTCATAGGATTTTAAATGGCTGATTGTTTTGGGAATGCCTTGGGAGTGGATTACCACATCCTTCTCTCATTTTTGTTGCAGCACTGGGAATCAAACCTGGACCTCAGAGACTGCAGGGTGGCGCTCTACCAACTGAGCTAAATCCCAGGCCTAGATTTATTTTAGGACATATAAATCATTATGGATTATGCCTCAACCTCAGAAAAAAAAATCCTTACAACTGGCTCAGTATGTAACTTCATGGTAAATGGAAAAAAGATTGAGCTTGTCCAGGATTTTGCTTTACTTGGTTCTACAATGAACATCCAAGGAAGTAGCAGTCAAGAAATCAAAAGACACTTTGCATTGAGAAAAGCTATAGCAGAAGACCTCTTTAAAATGTCTTAATTTTATAATTGTAATACGGCCTTTAAATAAATCTGCTTAAATGATGTTTAATTCTTATTCTATTTAGCATTACAAAGAGACAGTTGATGTTGGTATAAAGCTTTCAGTAAAAAGAATACAAGCTTTATATTCTAAAAGGTAAAATCTTAGAAAATTCAAAATGGTTAAATTAGAAATTTGAAGATGTTTGGTTTTATTTTTCATTTGTAATACTATTCTAAAATGACGTATCTCTTATCTACATAAGAAAATATCTGTCTCATGTGTTGATTTATTAAAATATTACAATATAACTCTGATTGTATGATACTAACATCCCAGCACTGGCTTTGTTTCAGTTATAATTGCAATAAAATTCTGCTTGTATTACAGAAAACATTCAGCAAAATGGAGTCACTGTCACACATACTATATTTCATATGTTGCTGTTGTTAGATGCTGTTGAGTCTGGTCTGACTCATGGTGACCCCATGTACAACAGAAGGATATATTCTATCTTTTTTACGTTTAAACCCATAGTTGCAGTGACTCTGTCAATCCATCTAGTTGAGGGTCTTCCTTTTTTTCATGGACCCACCCCTCTCCCAAAGACGATGTCTTTCTCCAGGGATTGGTTGCTCCTGACTACATGTCCCAAATACATCAGATGGAGTCTAGCCATCCTTAACTTCCAAGGAGAACTCTGATTGTACTTCTTCTAGGACAAATCTGTTGGTTCTTTGGCAGTTCATAATATATTCATCTCCAAGACTATAATTCAAAAGCAACAGTTATTCTCCTGTTTCCCTAATTCAACATTCAGCTTCCACAAGCATATGATGTGAATGAAAATACCATGGTATGAATCAGGTGCATCTTTGTCTTCAATGTGACATCTTTACTTTCCAACACTTTAAAGAAGTCTTTGGCTACAGCTTGTCCCAATACAAAGTGTCTTTTGATTTCTTCACTGCTACTTCCGTGGATGGTCATTGTAGAATCAAGTAAAGCAAAATCTTGGACAAGCTCAATCTTTTCTCTATTTACCATGAAGTTATGTACTGAGGCAGTTGTAAGGATTTTTGTTTTGTTGATGTTGAGGCGCAATCCATACTGAAGGATCTTCACTAGGAAATGTTTCAAATCCTCTTCACTTTCAGCAAGCAGAGTTGTGTCATCTGTATAATGCAGGTTGTTAATGAATCTTCCTCCAATCGTGATGCCATGTTCTTCTGTATAAAGTCTGGCTTCTTTGATTATTTGCACAGCATAGAGATTGAAGAGGTAGAGTGAAAGAAAACAACTGACGCACACCTTTCTCAACTTTAAACCAAGCAGTGTTTCCTTGTTCTGTTCCAGTGACTGCCTCCTGGTCCATTTAGCGATTCCTCATAAGGACAATTAATTGATCTGATACTCTCATTCTCTGCAATGTTATTCATAATTTGTCATCCACATAGTCCAACGCCTTTGCATAGTCAATGACACATAGACATTTTTTAGGTATTCTCTGCTTTTGGTTAATAACCATCTGGAAGAAATGATGTCTCTGGTTCTATGCCCTCTTCTGAATCCAGCTTCCTTTTCCAGCAGTTCCCCATCTATATACTGCTGCAGTACCTTTTGAGTGACTTTTAGCTAAATTTTACTTTCATGTGATATTAATGATATCATTTGACAATTTCCACATTCAGTTGGAGCCCCTTTTAAGGGAATAGGCACAAAAATGGATCTCTTTCAATTGGTAGGTAGCTGTTTTCCAAATCTCTTGACAAGTGAGTATCAGTTTCTGTTACATTATATTTAATGTCTTGAAAAGTTAAAGAGTAATACTGCCAAAGTTAGAGCCTGCCAAATTTGTAACCCTTTAAACTTTAAACAGAATTTCTCACTTCTCACTCTTAACCTAGTAAGAAGGAAACTCATAACAAAACCTCAAACCAGCCCTTCCACTGGTGCCTATGCCACTATGGATATATAAGTCTGCCCCACTTTAAATAAAGAAGGCTGGAATTCAGGTGTTATCGATGATAATAATAAACTTCTGCTGGTGAGTCAGTATCTTCACCTCAGGTTTACATTTCCACTATCAGCAAAAGTTTTTAGGTTAAGCTATTTATTTATTTATTTATTTATTTATTTATTTATTTAGCGGTACTGGGGGTTGATTCCAGGGCCTCACACTTGCATGCTCTGCAAGTGCTGGGCCACTGAGTTGCACCCTTAGCCCTTTTTTTTTTTTTAACTTTTTGAGACAGGGTCTCACTAAGTTACATAGACTGCCTCATGTCTCGAACTTGTGATCCTCCTGCCTCCGCCTCCTAAGCCGCTGGGATTATAGGCATGCACCACTGTGCCTGGCAAGTTAAGCATTTTTTTTAAAGTAAAAAAATCAACAAACAACATTTATATTACCAAGAGAATTTTTTTTTTTTTTGCTTTGGTGGTAAAATATTTGATTCTTTAGACTTTGTTCTTTCTTTTTTCTTTTTTGTCCATCTCTTCATTCACTAGTTCCAATCCTTGCCCCTCTCCACATTTATTCTCTCTCTGAAGCTTCAGGAAGGAAGGCTGCAAACTACTTGGATGATGCTGGACGGCATAGGTCCTGTTCTTTGTCTGAAGCCAGCATCTGATTGAATCAGATATGGAGTTATTATCATACTGAACAGTAAACTTGTATATTTTTTTACTCTTGGTATTAAAACATGTATGATATTTATATCAAAATGTCCATCTACTAAATGCTCCTGAAAAATATTCAAATTATATTTTCACCTTATTTTCTTATTCTACTCATTAATTAATTAATTAATTTGGTACTTTGGGGTTGAATCCAGGGCCTCGGGCTTTCATGCTTTGTAAGTATGGTACCACCGAGCTGCACCTCCAGCCTGTTTTTTTGTTTTTTTGTTTGTTTGTTTGTTTGTTTGTTTAAACACAGACTGCCTTTGGTCTTGAACTTGTGATCCTCCGGCCTCTGCCTCCTGAGTCGCTGGGATTATAGGCATGCACCACCATGCCCGGCTCTTATTCTACTCTTAAATCCACAGTGAAAGGAATATTGTTGTGGTCACTACAAAATATTCTTTTTCATTTCCAGTCAAGTTCTGATTTGGACAAAGCTAAGTAACAATTCTTAGTTTTTATTTAAGGACAGTAGTTGCTATTTACCTATAAGTGCTTATTAGACTAATGGGGGTCCTTGAAGTTATCCCTAAAACTTGCCGCTTGGTTGGCATTACATAGTATGCATAATGAAGATTTTTAAGGGTAATTTTCTCCCAGTGATCCTTTATACTCACAGAGAATAAGAAAGATGGGAGGGTTCTTTGGACTCAAAATAAGGCTTAGAGCACTGGCCAGGGCATATAAATATATCTTTACAAATTTCAACTTGTTCTCTGAGGAACAGCTTTTATACATTTAGAAATTTTTTGTGTCATAAAGTATTCTATTTATTTCCCAGCAGCTGGTGTCAAAAAAGTTGTTGTGTTTTTTTAATATTCCTTTTAAATAAATAAAATCTGTTTTCATATTGTGTAAAATTAGTTTTGCCTGCTGTGAGTTTGTGGCATTATGAAGTGATCATTTCTTCCCATGAATTATTTAAAGTGAGGATATCAAAATCTGACAGAACAATACAATGAACTACACAATACAGTTTAATTTCATAATATACCAGTTCATACTAGTATCTCACAATGCACAGCAGCTGCAATATATTGGCTCAGAGTTAGGAGATCAAATCTAGGTCCCTTAGTTTCTCATATTTTGGTATCTGAACTTTCCAGTGAATTAAGAGAATCATTCATATTTGATAGCATACTTAAAAATATTTTTACTAACTTCTCATGTTAGGCACTGATGTTCAACTAGGCTATGTGACATTTAGCTATTTTTTTTTTAGTTTTTTAAGACATTGAGTCTGACAACTGTTCACTGTTATTACAAAACACTACTGATATGAATGGCATTTCATCTAGGGTTCTCTGATCTCTTTGTCTTATGGAACAAATGCACCTGTGTAACCATAATTATTCATACTAATTACTCTCACTATAGAGTTTGTAGAAGGATAATAATGATCCATTCAAACTCCCCACTACACTTATAGGATTTGTTCCAAAGTTGCCAGAAACTTTTAAGGTGAGTGAGGTGGCATGAATGAATGAATGAAATATTAATGAATAGAGAAAGATATGATTAAAAGCTATAACAAAGTCTAAATCAAGGAAAGGCCAAAGGTCATCTTGTATTAAACATTAATGTTTTAGTAAAGTATAATCAAAATAGTACTCTGATTTTATCCTCTGTGGATTTTGTGTCATTGCATAAGAGAAATTATGTTTGATTAACTCAAGTATATTGAACAGTGTACATTATTTAAGCATTCAAATTACCTCTGACAAAATTTTGCCACAAAAATTTAAAAAATAAAACTCAAAAGGAAATAACATACTATAGGGTATCAGACATGTTTTTCCAATGCAAGAAACTAGCTTAAAACACAGACTAGGGATTACTAAACTCCTTTCTTATTAGTTCTACATACCGTTGATTGTTGTTGTTAGGTGCCGTTGAGTCGGTATCCGACTCATAGCAATCCTCATAGGGTTTTCGGGATTGCCTTGGGAGTGGATTGCCAGGTCCTTCTCCCATTTTTGTGGTGCTGGGAATTGAACTCAGGACCTCAGAGACTGCAGTACAGTGCTCTACCAACTGAGCTACATCCCAGCCCTACATACTGTTAATAGGCTAACTTAAAGAGGCCCAAACGAAACTCTGGGTTCAAAAGCATCCATGTCACCACTGCATCCTGTAACCAAATTGCATTTCTCCCAAGTCACTGAAAGGCACAGCTATCTATCTAGTTAATCAGGCCAAACACCTGTTCCTTTTGCCTCATCATCACATCAAATCTATCAACAAGCCTCATTCACTCAATCCCAAAAGCACATTCCCAAACCAACCATTTCTTATAATCTGTGCCATCAATAATCCAAGTCACAATTATTTATCTCTTATCTGGTCTCCTACATGACTTCTCTCCTTCCATTGTTGCTCTTTGCAATCCATTATCCAAACAGAAATGACAGTATTTTTTAAATGCAGTATCATATCATTGCCTTGCATAAAATCTGTCAATGTATAAATGTGATGATAGGAATGAAATTCAAATTCAAAACCATAAGGAATAAGTTCCTTCATTATTTGTTCACACCCATCTCTCTTATCTCCTGTCACTCTTCCCTTGGCCATTGCGCTTCTTTGCCAATTTTGCCCTTCAAACAAATCAAGCTTATTCCTAGCAGCCCTGGTCTAACTATTGCCTCTGCTCAGACTGTCCTATTCCTACATTTTCACATGGCTGATTACTTATCATTCTTTCTAGTTCAAATATAACCTCTGCAGAGAGGACTTTTATTGCCTAACCATGGTATTCCAAGCACCCTTGATTTATTCTACCACACTTTATTTTCCTCTTAGAAATAATTACTAGTCTCTTCCTCATTTATATCTTATGTGTGTATGTATGTACATACGTTTGTTTGTATCAGAGTGTACATTACATGAGAGTGAGTTTCTTGGATACATTACTATATTAATTTTCTATTAATTTATAGCAACTTAACTTAAAACTTACTACTTTAAAAATAAATAATTAAGCTGAGCGCAGTGGCACATGCTTGTAATCCCAGTGATTTGGGAGGCAGAGGCAGGAGGATCGTAAATTTGAAGCCAGAGGTAGTCTGCATAATTTAGCAAGACCCTGTCTCAAAAAGTTAAAAAAAATGGGCTGGGGGTACAGCTCAGTGGTACAGCATTTGGAAAGCACACAAGCACAAGGCCCTGGGTTCAGCCCCCAGTCCTGAAAAAATAAAAATAAAAATAAACAACCACCATCTAATAATTTCTCTGTGTCTGGAATCTGGGTGCAGAAGAACTGGGTGCCTCTGGCTAAAGTTTCTCATGAGGTTGTGATCTAACTGTCAGCCAAAGATGTTTTTCATCTGAAGTTTCAACTAGAGTAGAGAATCTACTTCCAAGTGTACTTGGTTGATTATTGGTAGCCTCAGTTACTTGCTATGTGGATGTCTCCACAGGGCTGCCTCATGACATGGGGATTTGACATTTTTAAGAACAGCAATACAGGAAAAATTAAGAGAGGCACCCAAGATAAAAGTCACAGTTATTTAAAAAATGTATTGTAAGTGACATCCCATCATTTTTGTCCTTTATTAGAAGTGAGTCACTAGATCCAGCCAATAACAAAGAAAGGAAAGTATATAGGGAGGTGTAGACACAGGACATGGAGATCACTGGGTCCCATGTTAGAAGCTATCACAACTGCTTACAAGTATGTAGAATATTTCCTGGCATTTAGTAAACAAATCAATAAAGAAACATTTTTTATAGATTAGTATTGTAACCTGTCCTAAGTCACCATTTTGCCAATGACCAAGAAAAAGAAGTAGTGAATGAAATCTCACTCAAGTAGTGACATTCAAACAAAAACAGACAACCAATAGAAAGATTTCATTAGGTTGTGTGTATAAGCACAAAGTAGAAGTACAGCCTCAGTTTCTTCACCTATGATATATGCAGAGTAGTTACACCATGTTGTTGGAGACTTAATGAGGCAAACCATAGGAAATGTTTTATATAAGGTCTTACAAATCAACTATCCTGGACAAATGTTAGCTATTACTCTTTCCCCCTGCCTCCACCATTTGGGGGTTAAATCCAGGGTCTTATACACACTTTGCAAGTGCTCTACCACTGGGTTGCATCTGCTGTCCCACTTATTATTATTTTTTTTCTAAATTTTGAGATAGGATCTCACTAAGTTACATAGGCTGCCTCTGGCCTTGAATTTGTGATCCTCCTATCTCAGCCTCCCTAGTCACTGAGATTAGAGGCATGTGCCCCATGCCCACCTAGCTGTTACTCTTAATGAGAACAGATTCAAAGCAGGAATATGAATTCAGGGGTGGGGGAATAACACAAATAATATTTTTAAGATTATGGTGTTTGATACATCAGATCCAACCCAATAAAGAATTTATGAATCGCTCTGAACTGCTTCCTAGTGATATTAACTTAATATGAACTATTATCAAAAAAGACTAATAAAACTTTGGGATTCACTAAGAGTACTAAAAGTAAGTCTCTGAAACTTAAATAAAGATGGGACATTTAACCTTGAGCTATTACACGATGCACTTATGGAATCCTAAAATATTAATATTAACATTAACATTAATATTAGGGGCAAATCCTAAAATATTAATATTAACATTAACTTTAATATTCAGGGCAAACTTCAAGTTTGGGAAAGTGTAAATAGGAATAGGGAATGAAGCATTATTCCATATTATTCCATGTTTTAAAGAATGCTTGCCTATGGTATATACACATAATGGAATACTATTCAGCAATCAAGAAAAATGAAATAGGGTCATTCACAGCAAAATGGATGGAATTAGAGAAAATTATTTTAAGTGAACGAACACAAGCTCAGAAAGAGAAACAATACATGTTCTCACTCATATGAGAGAGCTGACTCAAAATTACAAGAAGGAAAAATCCTACTCAAAGGTCAGATCACATTAAAAGGGGGGGAGGGAAGATAAGAATGAGGTCAATATAAATAGACTAGAAATCGCATGTAATTATTCTAACAAGATAGAAACAAAGACCACTACAGGAAAAGTTTCTATCTTAAACAGAAATGGAACCCAAGGACATATAGAAAAATACTATATAGTAAAAGATAGAGAAGACTTGGATGGGAAACTTAGATGGGAAGGGGGGGAGGGGGGGAAACAAAGAGGAGGGTAAGGGGTAACCTATATGAATAATGCTTATCAAATTGCATATATGAAAATTGTTACAATGAAAAGCATGTCAAAATGAATTGCATTATGATGTACATTAAAAATTTCTGATAAAAAAGAATGCTTGCCTCAAAAGGTACCAAATTTAATTAGTTTGAGAAATTTACAGGTGATATACCAAAGTGCCTGCAGCTGTAGCCCTGTGGCATCCAATCCTGTCAGATCTCGGAAGTTAAGCAGGGTCGGGCCGGTTAGCACCTGGATGGGAGACCGCCTGGGAACACCAGAAGCTGTAGGCTTGGGAGAAGGACCCGGCAACCCACTCCCAAAAATCAATTTGCCATTGAAAACCCTATGAATAGCAGAGAAGCACTGACAATAGTGTTCCCCCTGTTGTACAGAGGGTCGCTATGAGTCGGATACGGACTCGATAGTACCTAACAACAACAACAACAACATACCAAAGTAGTCTATGATGGACTTAGGGACTTAACGTTGGCAGCAAGGAAGAAAACAGGGTATCTTTAAACCAGTTTATTTATGTCTCCATTTGTAATCAAATATGCAGATGGGTGTCAGCTTTAACGAAGCTACTCAAGAGCATGAGCAGCATCCTTACAAGATGTAACTATCCTGTCCTACTGGTAATAGAGTGACACTAAGTATCCTACTGATGGTCTTAATGGTAATAGCATTAGCCAGTCTTTTGAACTTATCTATTAAAAGCAAAATTTTAGCATTACACACTTTGACTATTACATGATCCAAAGGTATGTCTACAATACAGGAATTTCTCAATGGATCCTAGAATATTTAGCATAGTAGGTTGACTGGTAACCCCTTTTCCTACCAAAAAAAAAAAAAAAAAAAGAAGCATCCATATCTTAACCTCCAGAACCTGTGAATAAAATATATATGTGGGAAAAGGTCTTTACAGATGTCTCTGGAATGAGGTTATTCTCAAGTATTCAGGTGGGCTCTAAATCCAATGACATGTCCTCAGAAGAAACAGAAGGGAAAGAGACACCAACATGAAACAGAAGGCCATATGAAGACAGGCATAGACTGGAATTATACAGCTACAAGAACTACCAACCAAGGAAACCTGAGAGCCACCAGAGGCTGGAAGAACAAGGAATGACTTTCCCCTATAATCTGATAACGGAGTATGCCCTGCTAACATCTTGATTCCAGATTTCTGGCTTCTACTACTCTTCCACAGAGAATAAATTTCTGATGGTTTTAGTCATCAATGATCATTTGTCAAGGCAACCCTAGGAAACTAAAACAACATGAAAAAGTAATTACATTTTTCAGAGAGGTGGTGGAATATAGTAGAAAGAACATTTGAGTGAAGATAGATTTAGGTTTAAACCTGGGATTTCTCTATACTAGTTATGTGTCCTTGAACAAGTTATTTTATATATCCAATCTTTAGATTCCTCATTTAGCAAAATGATGGTAAGTTCCCTTGTATGATCACCGTGAGATGTGGATATACATAAAGCATCTCACGGTATGCACTCCAATAATATTCTGCTCAATATTCAACACTCTATTAGCTTGTTAATGATAAACTCAAAAGAGTGCTACATGTCTATAAAAGTTAAAAACTGTAGATTCCCTTCAGAATCCACATTTTAACAAGGTATTAATTACACTTTAAGGGATTGATTAATGTAGAAAATGGTGCTATAATTCTAAATGTTTCAACAAAACTTTATTTCAAACTATGACCTTTTAAAATAATCTCCTTGGTTGTTACTGGGACCATTTTCAGTCTGATTCTTTTACGTTATCATCCTTAATATTCTAAGGTAGATTCTTATAGACAAATAATGGATCAGAGTACCGGTGGTAAATGTTTGCATTTAGGTGGGCTTAAGATATTCAGATATGGAAGCAAACACTGTCATAATAGAATTTTCCAGTATATTAAAAAGTTGAGAACACCAAAATAATTTCTACAACAATGTAATAAGTCCATACCAACTATGGGTATCTTCAGTCATCCCCCAAATAAAAGCAGAAAGTAATAAAAGAAAAGAAAAAAAGTAGCTCTAACAATAGCTTTCCCAGAATATAAGAATCAAGCAGATCAGATATTTCATTTTCTGGAATAACTCCTTAGTAATATAAAGTTGAAAATCTAATGAGAGCTATTCAAATTTTAAGAATTCCTGTTTTTTGCATTTTAGGGGGCAAACTGAAAACATCACAAAAATTAAAGTAAAATTGTCACTGTTTACAGATGACATGATTTCATACAGAGAAAATCCAAAAGTCTCCACCAAAAAAGCCATGAGAACTAATAAATAAATTCGTCAAAGTTGCAGAAGACAAAATCAATTTATAAAAATCAGAAAGATTAAACATATTAGTGAATTGTCTAAAATAGAAATCATAAAAGTGGTTGAACCAATTTGCAGCTCCACCAGCAGTATAAGATGGTTCCCTTTTCTCCACAGCCTCGCCAGCATTTGTTATTATTTGTTTTATAGATCTTGGCCATTCTTACTGGAGTAAGGTGGAATCTCAGAGCTGTTTTGATTTGCATTTCCCTAACGGCTAGGCATATTGATAATTTTTTTTCATGTGTTTCATGGCTTTACGAGCCTCTTCCTTTGAGAACTGTCTGTTCTGTTCCTTTGCCCATTTGTGTGTTGTGTTATGTGTTTTCTTGGGTATTGCCTTCTTGAGTTCTTTATAGATTCTGGAAATTAGTTCTCTGTCCGATGTATAGGATTCGAAGATTTTTTTCCCATTCAGTGGGGATTTCCTTGACTCTGTTGATTGTTTCCTTTTCTGTACAGAAGCTTTTTAATTTCATGTAATCTGTAAATTGGTTCAACCACTTTGGAAATCAATATGGAGATACCGTAGAAAACTAAAAATAGATCTACCATATGACCCAGCTATAACACTATTGGGAATATGCCCAAAGGAAGATGAGTCATCATACCACAGAGAAACCTGCATCTCCATGTTAAATGCAGCACTCTTAACAATAGCAAGGATATAGAATCAACCAAAATGTCTGTCAACAGAAGAATGGATAAAAAAATTATGGTACATATACACAACGGAATACTACTCAGCAATGAAAAAAGAAATAGTTATTTGCAGTAAAATGGATGGAATTGGAGAAAATTATCTTAAGTGAATGAACACAAGCCCAAGAAGAGAAATACCACATGTTCTCACTCATATGTGGGAGATGAATCAAATTTAAAAGAAGGAAAAAATCCTATACAGAAATTGGAACATAATGCTAATGTAAACTAAGCAGAGCAGGGATAATTCAAGGAGTGCAAAGAAGGAGGGAAGGATCTAGCAAAAAGAAGCAATGATGGGCAAAGACAGGAGGGGGGGAGGGACAAGGAGGAGTGAGGAATGAGAAAGAGGGTGGCCACAAAGTAAACAGCCCAACTTTAATAGTTTGGGAAATATTTATAATAATATCAACAATACCAAAGGATGGTAATAATGCCAATGGGCTAGATTATTCATGTAATACTGCTGACAATGTAAAAAGATAGATCACTACAGAAAAAAGTATGGACTTAAATCATAATTGGGATGCAAGGGTACACAGTAAAATATTCCCACAAAAAGCCATACAAGTAGAAGAGAGGTCATAGGTGGGGGGTGGGAGAGGGGAGAGGAGGAGCACAAGAGGGTAAGGGGGAACTTATCTGTGCAATATACAATGAAACACATATATGGAAATGTCCCAATGAAATCCATGTCAGAATGAAACACATTAAGTTGTACATTAAAAGTTTCCAATAAAAAAAGAAATCATGAAAGTGATCCAATCTGCAATAGCTACCAAAAATAACTAGGTGTACACCTAATCAGACCTTAAACATCTCTATAATTGAAATCATACATTAATGAAAGAAATGAAAGAGGTCACACAAAACATTGGAAATCTTCCTGCATTTGTGAATTGCTGGAATCAATATTGTTAAAATGTACACACTACCCAAAGTCATAGACAAATTGATTCAATCCCTATCAAAATATTAATGACATTCTCCACAGAACTAGCAAAAACAATATTAAAATTTATATGGAATCACAAAACCCCAAGCAGCTAAAGCCATTTTGGGCAAAAAGAACAAAGTGGGTGGCATTACATCATCTGATTCAAAATATACTACACAGCTGTAGCAATCAAAACAGAATGGTATTTGTATAAATATGGACACATAGACCAATGGAACAGAATAGAGACTACAAGTAAACCCATGTATCTACAGGAACTTATTTTTTCAAGATGCTAAGAACATGCATTGGCGGAAGGGTCATCTTCTTAATAAATGGTGCTAGAAAAATTGGATATCCACATATAGCAGAATGAAATCAGATTCCTATCTTTTACCAGTTATAAAAATTAATTCAAATGGATTAAAGTCTCAAACATAAGACATAAAACTATCAAACTAGAAGAAACTATTGGATAAAAACACAGGAAAAATGATTCAGGACATTGGGATACACAAGGATTTTACACAAATAACAAGAAATGCTGGCAAGGATGCAGAGGAAAAGGAACTCCTATATACTGCTGGTAGGACTGTAAATTTGTTCAGCCTCTATGGAAATCAATATGGAGGCACCTGAGAAAACTAAAAATAGAACTACCGTATGATCCAGCCACACCACTTATAGCAATATACCCAAAGGAAGATAAGTTATCACACAACAGGAACACGTGTACCACTATATATAATGCAGCACTTTCCACAAACGTAAGGGTTTGGAATCAAACCAGATGTCCATCAACAGAGGATCAGATTCAAAAACTATAGTGTATATACTCAATGGAGTACTATTTAGCAGGAAAGAAGAATGAAAGTATGTTGTCTGCAGTAAAGTAGATGGAAATATAGAGTATTATTTTAAGCAAAATAATCCATACTCAAAAAGGGAAATAATGTATCTTCTCTCACGTATGTGGGAGCTAAAGCTGCCATAAAGAGAAAAGTATATAAGAAGAATAGGGTTTACTTCAGTGGAGGTGAATCAAAGGTGGGGAGGAGTAATAGAATGTATTCTAAGCAAAGGAAAGAACGTATGCAAAGACCAGACATGAGAGTGAGCATGGTGGAATGAATGCATGAGAAGTTCAGCAGTGAGGGGGAAAAGGTATGAGTCAGGCTAGATGAAGAGACAGTGGTCATGTTGCAAGATTAATATTAAGAATATCAGGAGAATGTTGCAAAAATTTAATACACACACACACACACACACACATATCATACTCATCTAAGATTGGAAATAACAATTGGACCCAATGAGGGGGACTAGGTGGATGGATCAGACAATGGGAAAGGGGGAGGGGGATGGGGAACAACATAGAGGGGTAAAAAGGGAGAGAAAAATTCAAAATACAGGATACAACTCTATGAAAATACAAAAATATAATTGTGTATAACCCTTGGTTGCATACAACTGTCATTACATACTAATTGAAATTCTTACTTGTTTTCATTGTTTCTTTTGTTCTGTAAAATGTTTAGGAGATAGAAGTGTAAGTAATGCTGATTTAGTAATTGCAGAAAGGATTACTGTATGCCCCACCAATATGTATAAATAAAATACGAATGAAAAAGAATTGAAAGCACAGGAAAGAACAGCAAATACAAAAAAAAATGGCATTATATCAAACTAAAAAGATTCTCCATAGAAAATGAAATAATCAACAAAGAAACAACTTACAGAATGGAGGAAAATATTTGCAAACTATATATCTAGCAAGGGGTTAATATATGGAGCAAAATAATCTCTAAAACCTCAATAGGAACATAATAGAACAAAATAAAAACCTGCTTAAAATTGAGCAATAGGCCTAAATAGGTATTAATCAAAAGATAATGTATAAATTGCCAGTAAATATATGAAAAATAGTCAAAATCAGTAATTTTCATGGAAATGGGAATCCAAACTACAGTGAGATATCATGCTACTTTAGTAAGAATGGCTACTAGCAAAAAGACTAAAGATAAAAAGTACATGTGAGAGGTGAAGAAAAGGAAATTTTTGCACATTGTAGGAAGGTAAACTGGTACAGCCACTATGGAAAACAGTATAGATACTCCTCAAAAAATTAAAAATAGAACTACCATATGATCCAGCAATCTTACTCCTGGGTATATTTCCAAAGGAAATGAAATCAGTATGCTGAAGCGACATCTGCACCCCCATGTTTATTGCAGCACTATTCACAATAGCCAAGGAATGGAAACAAACCAAAGTATCCATCAGCTGATGAGTGAATAAAGAATATGCAGTACACATACACAATGAATACTACCCCATCATAAAAAGAATGAAGTCTTGTCATTTGCAACAACATGATGTAACTGGAGATCATTATTTTAAGTCATATAAGCTAGTCAGAGAAAGACAACTACTACATCATCTCACAGATTTGTGAAATCTAAAAATGTTGATTTCATAGAAGTTTATAGTAGAATGATGGCTAGGAGAGGATTGGGAGGGGAGAAGGGTTGGAGCAATGGAGAGAGGTGGTGAAAAGGCAGTAAGTTACCATGAGAGAGGAGTAAGAATTTCTGATTTGCTATTTTACAGTGGGGGCTGGGATTTAGCTCAGTTGGTAGATCACCACTCTGCAGTCTCTGAGGTCCTGAATTTGATTCCCAGCACCACAAAAATGGGAGAAGGATGTGGCAATCTATTCCCAAGGCAATCCTGAAAACCAGCCATTGAAACCCTGTAAGGGTTGTTATGAGTTGGACAGACTTGACAGCACCCAACCACAACAACATTGTACAATGGGGTGACTATAGATAAAAAATATTATATGTACATTTCAAAAATACAGAAGAAAAGATATTTAAAGTATTTACCATAAAGAAATGATAAATATTTGAGGATATAGATACATTTAACTTGATTTAAACATCACACAATGTAAAATATCAAAACATGTTACCCATGAATGTCTATAAATTTTATGTTTTTATGTGTCACTTAAAAGTAATTTAGCTTAAATTTCTACTGTATTGGCAAATTTAAAAAGTAAAAGGTAACAAAATAGCTATTTTATCATTCATGATTAAAAACATATTTCTTCATTCATTCAATGAACATTTATTAAATGCCTCATCAATATCACGAATTATGTTAGGCACTGAGATATAGCCTTGAAAAAGATATACTATTACTCCAGGAGATTTAGGCAAAACCATCAATAAAGATAAGCACACATTAAATAAAGTACAATATGATAGAATTTTAATTAATTGGAGAATAAGGGATGGAATCCCAGAAAAAATGAATTTTAAGATGAGACTTAAGGTGGGTTCAGTGGCACATGCCTGCACACCCAGGAACTCAGGAGGCAGAGGCAAGAAAATAACAAGTTTGAGGATAGAGGCAGCCTGCATAACTTAGCTAGATCCTGTCTCAAAATAGAAAATAGAAAAGGGGCTGAGGTATAGCAAAGTATGTGTGAGGACCTAGGTTCAACACTATCAGTATTACAAACAAAAGATGAACCTTAATAAATTGGTTTTACTTCAGTGGAGGTGAACCAAAGGTGGGGAAGAGTAACACAATGTATTCCAAGCAAAGACCAGACATGAGTGTGAGCATGGTGGAATGAATGCATGAGAAGTTCAGCATGATTGCGAGGGGGAAAAGGCATGAGTCAGGCTAGATGAAGAGACAGTGGCCATGTTGCAAGATTAGTATTAAGAATATAAGGAGAATGTTGCAAGAATTTAGGTGAGACAAGATAGTCCCCTGGACAGGAGTGGTAGCTATGGTATGGAGAGAGATGAACAAATTAAACACTTACTTAGAAGGAAGATCCAAAAAACGAGGTGACTGGATGTGAGACAGTTTGAAATCAACTATCTTGGCCACAGCTGTAATAAACAAAAGTGATTCAGTCACCTAATCTGGAAAATAGTAAAAGGAGCATGTAGATTAACATGCCACCATTTGGTATTTTCCAAAAAGGAAATTCCAGAATTTTCTATGCTTAATCCAAAAGAATGAATAGTGAAGTTCAAACAGTGAGGTTTCTCAAACTGTACCTTCCAATTAGAAGAGTGAGAACACCTCTCTCACGCCACACAGACAGGTACTTTTCTGTCTCCCTGAGGCCAGATTTGAAGGAAAGAACTTAGAAGTATGTTGACTTATTTTATCCTCACAACCTAAATCACATTATCCCCATTTTATAGAACACAAAATCATCTGAAAAATATGGTAATCTGCCCAAGGTTTCAAACCAGTAAGTAGGGAGCTGGAATTTCAAACCTGTTTATTGGCTTCAAAGCATGGTGCCTACAGCCATACCACTTTGGCTTCTGATCTAGTCTGATCTCGGAAGCTAAGGAGGATGGAGCCTGGTTAGTACTTGGATAGGAGACCACCTGGGAATACTGGGTGCTATAGACTTGGGAGACGGACCCAGCAGCCCAGTCCCAAAACAATCAGCCATTAAAAACTCTATGAATAGCAAGAAGCACTGTCAGACCTAGTGCCAGACACAGCACATGTTGGGTATTGTTTCATTCTGTTGTACATAGGGTCACTGTGAGTTGGACCTGAGCACTTAAGAACAACAATGAGTGGGAAAAGTACACAGCCTGGATGCATCCTGGGTAGTCTGGAGGACAGTGAGAGGCTTCATTACCCTATGCAGAACAGCTTCTCAAAGACCTACGGAGAAGGTCTATAGGTGGTTAATGCTATGTCAAATGCCTACGTCATTCATCTTGCTTCATCTCACCCCATCATGAGAATAAGAATGCGCAGAATACAATAAGATATTTTGAGGGACACAGAAAGAGAAACCATGTTCACATAACATTGTTGTTTTATCACAACTGTTTTATCATTGTTATGAATCTCTGTGCCTCATTTATAAATTAAAAATTATCATTAATATATATGTATATATATGTGTGTATATATACACATATATATATATGTGTGTGTGTGTGTGTGTATGAAAAATTGGTAGTATTTGGTGGTATCCATGGTTTCAGGCCTTCCCTGAGGGCATTGGAACATAGCTCCTGCAGATAAGGAATACTACTGTAAATGCTATGTGCTAATGGGAAACTTTATGGGGTAGGATTCTTTCAGCAGTAATGGACATGCTTATAACATACTTCTAAACAAACTAACCTAACCACCCTATTTGAATTTGCTACCTATTCACTCCTCATACAATTTCCATCTCTTTGGTTTTTCTAAAAATAGCTTTTATGACAAAAAATAAATCATATACATTTAAAGGATATAATTTGGTATGCTTTGACATCTTAACACATAAAACCACCACCACAATCAAGATAATAAAATTATTCATCAGACTGAAAGTTTCCTTATGCAACTACTGACTGTCACTGTACAGTAGCCTACATTTACTAGAATTTGATAAGCAGAATTACACAGTATGTCTTTATTTTGTTCATCTTCTTCACTCAGTATATTATTTTTGAGGTGCACACATGTAGTAGCAAATATCAGTAATTCACTCTATTGTTTTATAACCATTATACAGTAATCCATTATACAGATACATTCCAACTTTTTATCCATTCACTTCGGGTTGGCCATGTAGGTGTTTTTTAACTCTTAACTAATACAAATAAAGCTGTTAAGAACATCTGTGAACAAGTCTAATATAAAGATGTTCACTTTCATTTCTCATGTATAAGTACATAGAGTGAAATTGCTAGATCACATGGTAGACATATGTTTAGCTTTTAAAAAACTGTCAGACTGTTTACAAAGAGGCTGTATTATTTTACTTTTTTGCCAGCAGTGTATGGAGATAACAGTTTTTCCATTCTTGGTATGGCCATTCTTTTGAATTTCGCCATTCTACTACATATGTAGTAGTATCTCATGGAATTAATTTGCATTTCTCTAATAACTAATGATGTTGAACATCTTTTTACGTGCTTATATGCCATTCTTATATCTTCTTGGTGGGAAGTGTCTGTTCAAATCTTTGACCCACCTAAAACAATATATTGTTTATTGATGTATGGAGGGTTTTTTTTCTCCCAGTATGGGGGAGGGGTGGGAGGTGGGGGTGGGGGAGGCTGCTGAACCCAGGGCCTCATGCATACTTTGCAAGTGTTGTACCATTTAGTTGCACCCTCACCCAATTTTTTCTTTTATATCTTGAGACAGTGTCTCGCTCATTGGTACAGGTTACCTCTGGCCTTGAACTTGTGAACCTCCTGCCTCTGCTTCCCATGTTGTGGGATTACAGGCATGCACCACTGCACTGGTCTAATATATTACATTTCAAAAGTTATACTTTCTAGACATAAGTCCCTTATCTGATATAGTCTTTGCATATATTTCCATAGGGTTTGAAACTTATCTTTTCATTTTCTTAAAAGTATTTCTAAGGAAGTTTTTAATTCTGATGAAATATAATTTATCAACTTATTATTTTATGAATCATTCATAAATGAATCACACATTCATCATCTCTTAACATACTATATGACTTATTTATCATTTTCACTGATGGATTGCAAGTTCCTACAATAGTACCTGACATGTGGTGGTGGTTGTTATTAGGTGCTGTGGAGTCAGGTCCAACACATACTGACCCTATGTGCAACAGAAAGAAACACTCCCTGATACTGTGCCATGCCTGGCACTGTGTCAGTGCTTCTCTTCTATTCATATCACTTTTGATGTCTGATTGATTTAGGAGTGGGATGCCAGGTGCTTCTTCCATTTTTGGCTGCTGGGGATGGAACCCAGGGCATCAGAAGGTATAGAGCAGCACTCTACCAACTGAGCTAAACCCCAGCCCTGATACATGGCAGGTATCAAAAAGTATCCAATGAATAAATAAAACTTCCCAGAAGTAAAATGCAAACTATAGGAACTTAGTTCACTGACAACATAAAAAATAAAATAGGCTTAAACACAGAAGTATGTTCAATTTTTTATTTAATCTAATATGAAACTGATTGATAAAAGGACCCATATTTATTCAATCCTATTAGTTAAAGAACCTAATTTCTTTCTCTGGAGACAATTTTTCTCCCCCAAAATATAAAAAAATATGTAGAACTTAAATATAAAGCAGTAAATCCCCTACATACTCTGTCACCCACATTCCCTCTGATTCAAGTCCTATATGGGCCCTTGTAAATATATCAAGGCTGCTGAATTCTCGAAAACTCTAATGTGCCAATTATCATAAACAAGGCTCAGGATGAATTTCTACCAGCAACATCCCCAAAACCATTATCTGCTACTATGATCCATTATTTTTCTTTCATAATTAATTTTTCTAAGTAGAGCAGTACTACTCATTTTATTTAAGTGCTGTTCCAGCAATCCTATTTTCCCCCAAACCAAAGTCACCTGAAACTATATACATATTTTCTATTAAATATACCAAAACATTGTCATATTACACAAAATGCTAAATTGGGCATTGAGAGTTTTTTCTAATAAGCAATAAGGTAATGTACTATATTGGTCCTCAACTCCCACATCTTGACTATTTATAGTTAAAAGTCTAATGGAAATTTATAAGTACCTTAAGGACTTTCAGTTACATTAGTGCTTATGCAGATACTCAAAAAAAAAAGAAAGAAAGAAAGAAAGAAACAAACAAACAAACAAAAGAAAAAATACTGCTAAGTTTTACCAATTTCAACATCTAAACCAGTGGGAATAATTAGCACTACCAGAGTGATAAATTAGTGGCTAGATAAACATATAATACACAGGTATGTTATAATCATACATATCATAGGGAATATAATAGTGTTGCATGTATATCAACAAATACCTACATAGTGTATAGGTTGCATATTTGTATGTGTTCTTCTGAAGTCAAAATTCACCTCACTGGAACAGAGAGACAAAATGGTCAAGTAGCTGAAGGAATATTCGGCACTGATAGGCTTTATTCCTAAAATAGTTTGCTCCTCAAGCCCTATTTATTCTTCATTTAGACACAATTCTACAATTTTGGATATCTGATTTTCTATCCATGACAGATTAAATATTGAAACTCAAGAGCACAGATGAGATTGGGGTTAATGCTAGCTGTAAGCCACCTGATCTAGGGGTAAATAAGATCTCAGCAAGCAATTCCAGGGGAAGTTCTACTGCAGCAGGGCACTGAGACCTGTTGGTTAGGAGAAGGCCTAGAGGATATAGACAAAAGTATTTGGATGAAGGGAAATCTATCTGGGCCTAGTTCCTTTGGATGAAACCTTTGAGAACGCAACAATAAGAGAAAGTGGGTCCAATAGGAAACTAATAGTGAATACAGATTCACTACTTTGTCCCTATGAATTGTACTACTTGGTGTTTCTGAACCATTCTGAGTGAACTCAACTGTTTGAAATTTTAAGCTATTTTTGACATTACATATTAGCCAAGTCGTTCTTAAAAGATAGTAAGAAGATAGGGCCTTGCCCTATTAAAAACAAAATGATGATACCACAGTGTGCCCATTATACAATGTTGAGGCATGAATTCAGGGAAAATTAGGCTGAATATGGGATTCTTACTTTCCAAAACACCCCTTAAGCTATCATTAGAATTCTTAATCCAAATATTTACTCTTGATCTAAAAATATCCTCTTACTCTAAGAAACTGAATGATTGTTATTGTTGTTGTTGTTAGGTGCCATTGAGTTGTGTCCAACTCATAGTGACCCTTATGGGATTTTCAATGGCTGATTTTGGGGGGATTGCCTAGGAAGTGGAATGCCACCTCCTTCTCCCATATTTGCGATGCTGGGTATCGAACTTGGGACCTCAGAGACTGCCCAGCAGTGCTCTACCAACTGAGCTAAATCCCAGCCCCACTGGATGATTACTCCACAGTTAAAAACATATTTAGTGATCTGAGAATGAAATTTCATTTCACTCAAGCAAATGGTTGTGGTATCTCAACCAACAAATAGCATCACCATGTGGGAACCATCATTATAAAGGAATGTGACAAAAATTTTATAAAAAGGATTATAACACAGGCCTCAAACCAGAGCTATTTTTCATAGTGATCATCTTGGAAGAAACCTACTCCAGGGATACCGTCATAACTTGAAAGTTGAAGCATTGCTCTTACAACTAGTTCATGAGAAAAACCAGTAGTTTTCCTTCATAGTTACCTCTCTCCTACAACCTCAGGCTCCTGATTACCCCTAGGTGAATGTGCCTAATTTATACTAGTCATCCAAAGGGTTCCTCCTAGAGATGGGTATCATGACTTGGTGGGAGGCTAGAGAGGGTTTATGGGAATTAAAAGTCTATTTTTGAACATTGCATCTGTGAAACATGAAATTCCTTTGACAAAGTGTGTGTGTGTGTGTGTGTGTGTGTGTGTGTGTGTGTGTGTGTGTGTGTGTTATATTTCTGGCTTGGCTCTTAATTAAGCTACTGGACCACAGTCATTTAGTCCCTGGAATCTGAGAGAGAACTCTGATCTCACCCTGTTACATGTTGCCCAATAATGCACACCAAGTCAAGAGTAAGCACCTACTCCAGGGATTTTGGCACCCTGTGGGTCATCAATAAGTAATCATGCATTGAGTGAATGTTTCACTATCAATGAGGATAAACCATAAACATCTTGCCGATAAAATAAAACAATCAATCCAAATACTTTTTAACTTCTGGAAGTAAAGCACCTAATTGGCAAAACCATTCCTGTCCTCCCTATTCCCTCCTCCCTCCAACCCATTTCAGAGGAAAAGAAACAATATGAAGATGGGAAAATGAACATAAGAAAAATAATTAGCCAGTGCACTCTGCAAAGGCTGTAATGTTATCTAGAATGACAGCACAGCCATTGTTCACGCTGCCCGAGCCCTGTGTTTGTGCTGGCTCACCCAAGGACCTCAGAGAACAATAAACTAAGCAGATTAAGTGTAGACTGATTCCTCTACACCACCAGTGCCTCACACAAGACACATACACACTGTGCTGAGTGTCTGAACACATGCGGGCAGGTAAACCCAGAAAATGGGCACTCCATGTTGGCAGGAGGGAGAGAGGCTGCCAACAAACAGGGCCTGTTTATTATTTAACAGTTGGTACTGCTAGGGGCCTGGCACTGCTATAGAGCACTCTCTGTTTCAGTGTAAGTCAGCCTGATTATGAGAGCATGTGAGCCAAATCGTGTTTACCGTAGTCTGTGAGAACCTCAGTGCCCCCAACAGACATGGAAATTCTTACAATAACTCTCATCCAAACAGAGAAAATCATCCCTGAGATGGAGGTAAAGAGATCCATGTGTTTAAATCTCATCTGATCAGCTGGCTCAGTGTCTCTACACGTACTTGCTTTTTCCTCGCTCAAGACAAATGATTCTTTTCTAATGATACAGTTTCTAATCCTCTGCCTTAGTTGCTTTATTTTGGGACCTAAATCAACCAAATAATGTGTGAATCACCATCTATTCATACTGCTTACATTGTCCTGCACACTTTGACTTTCCAGCAAAAGATCCTGCTGTTAGCCCAGGACAGCCACCTCCTACTTCTCCTTCGCCAGAGCTGCCTCTGCAGTAAGTCTCTTCTCTGCCAATGTGGGCCACAGGTGGATGCCTTCCTACAAATCCAATCAGAAGGATAATGCACTACTATCACAGGCATGGACCATAATGACAAAGAGCCTTGCTTAGATGGTCACCCCATTAACTTTGATTTGATTATTCTGCCCCAGCAGAACACTTGGCTTCACAATCACGGATGGCATCAGCCCAGAGGAAAACCTATAACGTAGTAGTCACATTGAGTTCATACATTTTCAAAATATTAAGTTTGATGTAAAAAACATAAACATGATAAGTATTGAGACAGTCCCTGGTTCCTCAGGAAAGCATTCAGTATTTGTTGTTGTTGCTTCTTCTTTTCTTGTTTGTTTGTTTGTCTTTTTTCATAAACTGAGGTCAGAGCATGTAAGGCAATAGTGATAACTAGGCAACATGGATAATCTAATCTTTTCTCTGAAATTCAACATAAAGCAAAACTTAAGTGTAAGAACATTGGTGTTTATGTTCCATATACAAACCAGGCAGTCTCTAATAGTTTATGTGACTTTATTCTATATAACTCTATTATATATTGTATATAACTCTAGTCTGTATAACAAATTCAAGATAAAATTGACCTTATAGAAGCTTGTTCAGTATTTTGAAACTTAATCATACCTTGGATACAATTTTGCCATGAGGTAAATCACCAAAATGATATTTACAAACACAAACTGTATGTCTTACCTAAAACTGTAAATATTAAATCTTGTGTTTTGTTTCCTAATTGATAGTTGATATTTATATGCTGACATGTTAAAAATGTAGGCTGTTTTTAATCATTTCTCAAATTTAAGGGCCAAAGAAAACTATATGCTTAGCATTATTAAGTAAACACATAATACCACATAATTGTGGTTTCAAAGAAAGTAGTTATCCATAGGCTACAGATTATATACATAATAAAAAATTTTACAAAACCAAGAAAATATGAAAAATAACTCCCTAGCTAGGACTGAATTTACCCTTAGTTTAATCACTTCAGGAGAAGGACCTGGCAATCCACTCCCAAGGAAATCCCGAAACAGTCAGACATTGAAAACCCTACGAGGGTCACTATGAGTCGGTTACCTACTCGACAGCACCTAACAACAACTACTGATCAGAGATTATAAATAAACAATTCCAAGTTAAAGTAGCTAATTCTAAAGTCAGGAACCCTTTCTCCAAGCCTCCTGATTATAACAACATTCATAACTACTAGGTTACAGCAGAGCAATGAATGTCGTAGCAGATTCACAAGTGCAAAGGTGATATCTCAGCCATGAACAAAGTACAAACAGGAATTTTTTTACAGTAAGTAGAGAAAAGACAAATGAAGTGTATTCTTCTGCGTGCTAAAATACATCATAACTGACATTGGTAACAGTTTACCATTATTGACAGGTTACTGAGTGTGAAGCTGTTCTCTAATAGCTTTATAAGCATATGTTCATTTAATCTTCACAATAATCCTGCAAAGTGCATACTGTTATTTTCTCCATTTAACAGGATGAGGAAACTGAAGCACAGGCAGATTAACCAATATACCTGAGATCTTGCAGTAAGTAAAGTAACTGAAATTTGAACTAAAGTGGTCTGAATCCATAGTAGCTATCACCTTTGAGTTCTGCTTTTCATAATGATGAGCATTCTCTCTGAGGCTTCTCTTTAACCTAAAGCACACGGTCCCTGAGGCTTTAAAATGTTGTTGTTGTTGTTGCTAGGTGCTCTTGAGTTGGTCTAACTCTAAAACTCAAATAATTTTAAATGATCTAGTTTATGGCTATAGAACTTCAGGTAGCAGATTATAAGAAAGTAGAAGAACCAAGCGTAAAAAACTGGCTCTTTTCTTTATCCCTCTTCTGCCCTACCTCTCTAGGTGGCCCACCTTGGAGACAGAAAATGGGCACTCCATGTTGGCAGGAGGGATAGAGGCTGCCAACAAACAAGGACTGTTTATTATTTAGAAACCAGAGTGAGTGATAGAGTCTATCTGTAGCCCTGCATGGCTGTAATGCTAAACCTTAGTTCAAGGCCAGAGGCCGCCTGTGGAATTTAGTAAGACTTTGTCTAAAAATAAAAATTAAAAGGTCTGAGGTGCAGCTCAGTAATGGAGAACTTGCTTATCACACATGAGGCCATGCGGGGGATAAGGGGAACCAAAAACAAAACCAAAAAACATCTGTACCTTTACTTGGCTTCACAGGACTCAGTATGTCCAGGAAATGAGATGTGTGCTGAGGAAACTTAAGAGTAGAAACTCTAGTCTGATCTTTCCCTGACTACTCACATGGCTAAAGGGAAAAAGCTGAGGACACAGTTAAGAGGTAAGAAGAAATAGAATTTTCTCTTAAGAAGTTGACTGATTGATTTATTTAACAAATACATATACAGGCATATTTTGCAACTCAACTTATTTATTTAGTGGTACCCTTGCAACTTTCCAAATTCCTTCCTGTTTCTCTTGGATCTCTTTTGGCAATTTGTATTTATGTAGAATTCTCTTATGGGTTCAAAGATTTCACATTTATATAGCGTATTCATTATAATTATATTAATTTCCTTCATTTCTCTGATTATTTCCGCTTTTACTTCTAATTTTGGGCATTTGTGGCCTTCTCATTTAGTAATTAAATCATGTGAGATTGTTTTGCTCATTGTTTTGTTATTATTCTCTTTGAAAGAAAACCAACTCTTTGATTTATTAGTGTGCCTCTGTTTTTTTTTTATTTTCTTATTCACTAATTTCACTTTTTTTTTTACGAATTCCTTCTGCCTATTTTGCAGATTTGTCTTTTGTCCTTTTAAGCACCATCCTAAGACAAATAGTAAAATGTCTAAATAATTTTGCTTCTTTAATCATACTGGTTTTAAAGTTATGGATTTCCTTCTAAACACAGCTTTATCTATATTCATATGTGTTTATTTTTGATAAATTCTGAAAAGTTTCTTAAATAAGAAATTAATTTTAAAAGTTATTCTTTCTCTTACTTGCAGAAGCTCTTATTTATTAGGAAGATAATGTTTTGTCTGAGATATAAGCTGTCAAACATAATGATCATTTTCTCATATAATTTTTAAACTTTTTTCTTCAGTCATGGGGATCAAACCCAGAGCATTGATCATACTAGGCAACCATTTATCTACAACTCTTAAAACTTTTATAATTTTCATTTTTTAAATTTTCTCTTCCATATTTTTGATAACATTGTTAGAAATTCTTCTCCCAATCCCATATTTTTGGTTCTAATGTGGCTTTTAGCTCTGTTTTATTTTCTCCTTCCATTTCATCTCCTTCTTTTACAGTCAATTTTTTATTTCTCCTCTCATTGTCTGATACTCTACTTGATACTATATATCTAACTTTTGATCTTTTATTGGATTTAGCTCAGTTGGTAGAGCGCTGCGCTGCAGTCTCTGAGGTCCCGAGTTCAATTCCCAGCAACGCAAAAATGGGAGAAGGACCTGGCAATCCACTCCCAAGGCAATCCCAAAACAGTCAGCCATTGAAAACCCTGTGAGGGTCGCTGTGAGTCTGACACCGACTCGACGGCACCTAACAACAACAACACAATCTATTCTATTTCTTTGCTACTGTAGGAAATACCTTCCACTTGTCTGTCAGCTTGTCCTGGTGTGGGGGCTTGTGTGTTGTTGTGATGCTGACAGATATGCCACCAGTATTTCAGATACCAGCAGGGCCACCCATGGTAGACATGTTTCAACTTCATTTCCAGACTAAGACAGACTAGAGAGAAGGACCTGGCAGCCCAATCTTGAAACAATTACTCATTGAAAACACTATGAATAGCAGTGAAGCATTGTTATATATGGGGCTGGGAAATGAGACTTCCAGGCTGGAAGGCATTCAAAAGACAGTGTACTCAAACATAAAAGATCATGTGCCTTGCACAGTATTGGGTAGTATTTGTTCTGTTGTACATAGGGTCACTATGAGTCAGAGATGATCTGAGGGTACCTAACAACAACATACTTTTTTTGTAGGCTACATATGGTCCAATGCAGGTTCCTTTCTATTTATTTCTCATTTTTTAATGAATTACTTTTATTAATTGTTTGGTAAAGAAAAGAAGCTGGCAGAGTGAATTGAGGAACCTACGAAGGTTTGATGCCAGACTTGCTGGTGTGTTTTACCCTATCATCAACTTGACCATACACATTGCAGTGTCCTGTTAGCTTTCCATCTCTGACAAAATACCTGAGAAAATCAACTTAAAGGAGGAAAGATTTATTTTGATTTATGGTTTCAGGGGTTTCAGTCCATGGTCTACTTGCTCCATTGCTTTGGGCTGGGGTGAGGAAGAATATCATGGTGATGGGAGCATGTGGTGGAAGAGGATACACCTCATGATGGCCAGCAAGCAAAGAGAGACAGAAGAAGGGGCAGAGGACAAGATATAGTCTCCAAAGATTCAATCCCTCACCTAGGTCTCAGTGACTGAGTTTCTGTCACCTCCTAATTGCCCACCAAATTATGAACACATCCATGGATTAATCCACTGATGAGGTAAAAGCCCACATGATCTAATCACCTCCCCAAAAGTCCACCTCTGAATACTGCTTCACTGGTGACCAAGCTTTCAACACATAAGACTTTGGAGGACATTTCAGATTCAAACCATAACACCTGCCTTCCCCACTTGGGTAAGTTTTAAAGGACTTGAATAAAGTTCTATATGTTATACATTTTATCAGTCATGACCTACATTTCTTTATTTCTCTTCTCCTGCATGTGACCAACAGTGGCAAAGGTTGGTGTGGTTAATTGCCTTCACCTTGCCACTCTCATATCCTGGTTCTGGTACGTGTAAGCAGGCTGGTTTCATTCCTCATTCATCTGTTACCTTCTGTTGTAGAAAGAAGGCTCAGTAACCCTTCTACAGAGCACCAAGGGCCTCAGACTTTACTGCTTCATATAAGTAATTGTATCATGTGTCCTTTATGGACATTCCATATGCTTTTGGAAAATGTATTTACTGCATATGTTTAATATGATCTCAACATCTTCCCTTGACTTGGTCTGAATTTCATTGTATTCCACAGTTTGTGATTTGGGATTGTGTCTGTCTTCTAAAGCAAAGAAGTTTTAAAGTACTTCCTATTTGTTTGATTGTTGCACAGGAAGACATGGGAAAGAATTACGTTTTCACCTATTTCCCTTTTCACCTTTTCCACCTATTTCCTCTTAATTGGTAACAACAAAACTTTTTACTTATTGGCCTCTCTCCAATCCTTCCTTCAATTAAGTGCTTGGCCCTCTCTTGTCCCTAAACCTGATCTAATCCAATGGCAGCATTCATATTCCTTGACCACTGTAGGGCTACCTTCATAAATATATTTGCATTTAAATAAGAGATTTTAAACCCTATGCTAAAGCTTAGACTTCCATGCACGCTATAAAATGAAGCTGTGATTGTAGAATGACAAGCAATAAAGCAGAATCGGCAAGAAGTAGAAGGACTCCAATTAGTAACTGTAAAATTTTCTCAAGTAAGTAATAAAGTTTGAGTCACTTTACTTTCTACAATTAGCTACTTTAATACCTCATTTTTTCTATAATAGAAGAGTAACAGGAGAAGGAGGAATTCTGTGTAGATAAATTTTCTAGTTACCTGCTTAAATAATTTTCTTTTAAATATTAAGCTGGAAATCTTTAAAATGAGTTCCTATTTTCTGAAACAGTGATCTGACATAGTAAAAGTACACTGGAATGAAATATTCTGGATTCTTGAGTATTTTTTGCCACTTATTACAGATAAAATTTTCACAAATCACTTTAGTTTACCCAAGCCTCAGTTCTTCTACCTGTAAAATAGGGACATTAATACTTCCTTTCTTACTATACAGGTTTTCTGTTGGTGGCAAATGAAATAATACATGTCAAAATGCTTTGTAAACTAATAAGCAATCAGAAAAGTATAAGGGTTTCAGTAATAAAACATGACCCATATAAAATATTGTGATGCTATCAAAGATAATAGAGCATAAAAGGCAGTTTATCCTACACCATATAATAGGCTTTCATGATTCTTTTGTGTGGTTTTTTTCTAGCTGTTTAGCCAAGCAATGAACTGCTATTTCAGTTCTTGTTGTCCATATTGATTCTTCTAGGAACAACTTTCTTCCCACCACTTTCTCCCCAGTACATTATATTATATTAATATTATTAATATTATTATTATTTATTATTTATTATTATTTATTATTATATCCTTTTATTCTGTTTGTTTGTTTCTTGCAATGTGTGTTACTTTAAATGTTCTATGAAAGATTCCATAGAGAAATAATGAAAAGAGAAAGCAGCTTTGAAGTCAGACCAGGTTTGAATGGTAGCTCTCCTTGAATTTGTTTCCTCATCTTTAAAATGAATTGTATTAGTATTGCTATGACAAAAAAAAAAAGTAGATTATATGCACATATGGTCTGGTACATGGTATGGGCTCAATAAATAGATTTAAAAATCGTAGATACACTGATGGACTATCTAATGTGTGAAGTTCTTGGATTTCATCAAATCTTATTTGCCTTCTTAAAAGCACATTTTGCTTATTTTTATGTTCATAATAGAGGTTTTATGACACTTGATATATTGCTGTATATTAATTGATGGCCGTTCTATTCAATTAATCATTTCCCTTTTTTCTAAATGCTATCATAGGATCTACTTTATCTTAAAATCTATTTTTTGTTGATTTTCTTGACTAATATAGTTGCAACAGTTTCTGCTTCTATTAATTTGTTTATCCTAATTAACTCCTTTTCTCTCTTACAAAATAATGTATCCTAATCTTAAATAGAGACCATATCTTCTCTGGTCATAATGCACTGAATATTCTGTCAAAATCATACTCCTATTAAGTAATAATTGCCCCTGAATGCTATGGATTCCATAGAAATTATTCCACTCTGCCAGAGCTCATTTCTAGAAGATTACATGTTACTATAATGTAGCATTTATAAAACTCTTTATCATTTGAAAACAATTCACAATCATCAATGGACCTCTTCAAAATAACAATATAGATTGATCTTATTATCGGTATTGGCAAAAAAGAGAAAAAAATGGAATGATAAAAACTTATCAGATGTCATATTTCTGGTCAGCAGCAAAAACAGGATTAATACTCAGTCTCTCCTTTTCTCCTCTGCCAACCTTCTTTCCAGCCAGAGTTCTCTAGTGTTACAGGGAAAAAGGCAAAAAGAATGGGAATAGTGGGTTCTGCAGCCAGCAAACGCCCAGCCTAGCCATGTGCTTTCCTGTCACCTGTAATGTAAATATTAATGGAGGCCTCCCTTGGGACAAAGGCTTTGGTCAAGTGGTCAGTGTTTCCCTTACAAACAGCATACTTACTAAAAGAAAACAGAATTAAAATCACTCTTCACTTTTGCATTCATCCAGGAAGGGTGATGAGAATGTGTGAGACATACACCACTCCCAGCTTTGAAAAAGGACATTGTTTAGTGAATTCTACTCCCTTATCAACACTGGTAGCTGCCTGGATTTCTAAACTTTTGAAATGCCTACCTCTGAGCCCAGTCCTTTGAAGACACTGGGAATCCATTAACCCCTTTTGGACACAAACTCCAGGTGTAAAACATTTCTTTCCTCCCCTGAGAGCCCAAACTTCAGTATAAAAGACAATGTGACCTCAGCTCTGGGCTGCAGTAGCCCTTTACTACTGCCTGCTTTCATATCTTGAATGTGTACTCTCTTTATAATCTGCATCTTTAATAACTTTAGCCTATACTCTGTACTGGGCTGGGATTTAGCTCAGTTGGTAGAGCGCTGCGCTGCAGTCTCTGAGGTCCCGAGTTCAATTCCAGCACCGCAAAAATAGGAGAAGGACCTGGCAATCCACTCCCAAGGCAATCCCGAAAGTCAGCCGTTGAAAACCCTATGAGGGTCGCTATGAGTCGGATACCGACTCCACGGCAACTAACAACAACAACACTCTGTACTATAGCTTCTGTGTCTCATTTGGTTTGTTTTATAAGGGAAAACACAGACAAACCAAGGTATCTGCAGCCGGGGAGAAGCGTGTACTATCTCTCATCCTTCATCTAACAGACTCAAAACCCAGCTTCGTTTCTCTGTTTCATCCTGAAATTCTTTTCAGTGACTGAGACAAGAACCCCTGGCATCTCCTCTGAGTGGAGGTCCAAAAAGGGAACTCCTCAGTGCAGGTGGTAACGTAGGGGTACAGCATCTCTAAACCTGCTGACAGTAACACCAGTGGAAAAATACCTATTCATTCCTGAGTCTTATTACTATTTGGAAAAGATTTAATCAGTCCTATGGAGATGGTTCTCTTCATTTTCATAATAAATTAAAAGCAGGTCCTAGTGAATCCTGGGACTTGGGGTGGAGAAGGGCAGATTCAGGAAAACCAAGTGCAGGCTACAGCAGAGAGCAGGAAGGCAGGAAAGGTGGTGGTTGAACCCTCATCCATCATTATAGAAGTATTTAAAAAGGAAGGCCACTACCTTCCTTCATCAGAGGCTTCCTCCTGCACCCTGTAGGAAACAAGGATACACTGCTATGTCTTCATTTGGAGAGCAGCAGGAGAAAGCAGTATCTCCCTAGCTAGATGAACCCTTCCTAAAGCTGTGGTAGTATGTGTTTGTGTCACCAGGCCCCTTAGAAAATTATCCCTAAAATAACTAATGTTCAGTCAGTCAAAAAAGGAAAAAAACAAAAACAATAATAATGACAACAAAGACACACACACACAAACTTGGTTTCAATGTGAAAACAATACAAAAAGAGTAAATAACATATCAAACTTGATGCAACCTTTATAGCATTTTTTAAAGGGAGGAAGCATTCGAATATAGAGTGGAAAACACCCTCAGTGGGGATTGGTTGTTGTTGTTGTTAGGTGCCATCAAGTCGTGTCCAACTCATGGAAAACACCCTCAGTTGGGGTTTGTTGTTGTTAGGCGCTGTCAAGTCGTGTCCAACTCATAGTTGGGCCCTCATAGGGTTTTCAATGGTTGATTGTTTCGGGATCCTTCTCCCATTTTTGTGGTGCTGAGATTTGAACCCGGGACCTCAGAGACAGCAGAGTGGTGCTCTATTAACTGAGCTAAATCTCAGTCAGTTGGGGTTTAGGAGTCCTGATTTTAGTTTCAGCAGTTTCACTGTCTAGCTGTGTGGTCTTACACAAGTGGCTTAACCTCTCTGTACCTCTAAGCTTTTGTATTTAAAATGATGGGATCGATTACTAAGTGGTGTCTAAGAGCCCTTCTAGAGATAAAAATTCCCTAATCTGTGATAATAACAATAAACATTTGATGGTGCTTTACCACCCACAAATGATTTCTACATACATTATCTAATTTGGTCCACATGCCAGTTCTGAGGTAGTATTATTATGATTATGTCCATTTTTAGAGGAGAGATTAAGAAAACACAAAATGGTAGAGTTGGCATCGAACAGATGTTCCCAAGAGGAAAATACCCCGTCAGTAAAAAAAAAGCAGCTGATGCTAACAAGGATAACTAACAGCAGATAATTTAGAACGTGAGCTCTTGTTTAGGGGTACGACAATTTCTGGATGTTGCATTAGGGGAATGATAATCTACCATGGAATGTTATCTGATGATGTATTTATCAAAAAACTAATAAAAAGAAAATTAAAAAAAGATACAATAATTGTTACTGCACTACACCCTAATGAATTATTGTGTTCAAGGTTCCTACAAAAAAAAAGTAATATTATACTCGGCTTATGCTTTAATTGATTTATTAATATTTTATCACAGGAATGTAATTTAAGCTCCTCATGATTTAAATCTCATAAACCTTTAGCATTTTGCAAATTCAAATTCCAATTTAAAGCCAGGGCGAGCAATTAACTTTTCTATCATCTTGTCAGGGGAGAAGGTTCGTGTTTAATTTGAGACAAAGTGACAGAAATATATATACACTGTATGTATTACTCCAATTTAATTTATGAGTCAGCACCATCCACCTTCAAAATGTAGATTTAATAGAAGGGGAGGAAGAAAAGGCCATGCCATCATGATAGGGCTGTAATATCTGCCCAGAATTTCTTACATTAAAAAAATAATCCCTGATTTGTTAAGATACCATGCTAGCTTGATTACAGGCCTATTTCCTGTTCAGCTGTTTTAAGTTCCATTTACTAATTATTTTTTCATAGAACATGTAACTCGAGGATGTTACAGAGATCTCCTACCCCCACTTGCACCTCTACGCCTGCCAGTCCCCCATTCTCAGTTTTCTGCACGGATGCTCCCATGGGGTTTTCCTAAATCTAGACAAGTGAGATGCACTATGGTAAATTCTGCCTTTAAGTCATCACTTCATCACCCTCCTCATTTTTCCAAAGCAATCTTTCAAGTGGTCTCTACTTAAAACAAAAGCTAAAACCTGCCCCACAACTGTATATTTTAATTTGCAAATTAAAACAGTGGCACTTTCCAGTGATCCTTTAAAAAATATTTAAGGAGAGGATAAGAACAGATGAGCTAAAACCACAAAGGTAGTCAGGTAAGCAGTAGGGAAGTACTTTCTCCTTGGTGGTTATTAAACCACCAAGGAACAGGGCTGCAAAGAGAGGTTAAGGAATTCTTCCTAGCTCTGTTATCCTATAATTCACCAAAGGCTCACAATGCTCTATGCTGATGAGATGAGTTGCATGACATCTCCTCCCTGGTTCAATCAAAGAGAAGCAATTTACATCTCAAACCAGTTCTCTCATCAGTGGGACATAAAAACTGCAGAACAGAGACCCAGCAAATGTGCTTATTTATACAGCATCAACTCAGTTGCTACTGTTCTTTTTAATTTTCCTTTCCTCCCTCCTCCTGCATATGGTGGCCATTTTGAAAAGGACGCTTTAAATTTTAAAGTGAGGAAAAGACAGGACTAAGAATAAATCAGGACCAGATTTAACTAAAGATTTCTCATGATTCTGGTAATCACTGGCCCTTGTGGTGCTAGGTCAATCCCTTTGTTCCATTTAAAAATAAAATCAGATTCCCTTTGCAAGCCACAAGAAAAGACTTAGAAGATAGTTAATGGAAAATTCTAGAAGGTAGCCTGACAAATGTTTATTTGCTTTCCAGGCATACAATGCTATGACACATAAGTGAATATAGTGTATTTGTCAAAGAAAGACTATTCTGAACTAGTATGAGGTTTTCATTCATAAACAAGCTTACTTTACTAATAGTCTCCACTAATCTCAGCTTAATTATCTTAGGCATTTTGTTCTTGCACAAGACAGTGAAAATGACCCAAAATGCATTTACTGCACCTGCTTAAATGCAGTCATGTCCCTAAAAACTACTGCAGGGAAGGAAGACAAGCTCTTACAGTCATGGCATTTACGCAGAATATGGGATTATGGCAGAGGGGTTTAAATACAGGAGGTAAAAATGGTAATCATATTCATCAAGTACACAAAGAAGTAAAAACAAGAAGCTCTAGATAATTCTTTTTAGTGGACTCACTAAAGTAACAATAACAGCTTGATGAAGAGAACATGATTGTGGAAAGCTTGTCCATTTTACATTTTTTCTTTACATCATGCAATAGAAAAGGAGCACCTGCAGTTTCTACTTGCGAGTGTATTTTTTGTGTGTGATGTTAAAAGAAATCATGGGACATCATATTTGCTGTAGGAGCTCCTAGTGTAATCTCAAGTACACACTCCCTACCATAAAGCCACATTCTTACACCCTCTTGGAATGCCTGTGCAGTGTAGAGCCACTCTTTAGGTGGCAGAGCACAGTCTTTGTGTGACATCTTTTTTTGTTCATTCAAACACAATAGCATCATATCACTTTGGACTTTCAGGTAAAACAGATGTTTTGGTCTGAATCTTTCCACAGAAATTAAACCAAAATACCTTGTACTTTCCATTGCTTGGTAGCATCTATTTACTGACAGACAACGGCCTGCTGAAACCTCACTCATAGTTGTGGTATCCTACTATTTATCTTTGGTATCCTACTATTTATCTTTAAAAAATGTTAACTGCACATTATGGGTATTTGAAGACTATAGGAATGCCATAAATGGGATTACACTGGAGGGCTGGTGTGATCTCATGTGAAAGTTGAGCTATCATTATTAAAAATTGTTGTTGTTGTTGTTGTTAGGTGCCGTCGAGTCGGTACCCAACTTATAGCGACCCTCATAGGGTTTTCAATGGCTGACTGTTTCAGGATTGCCTTGGGAGTGGATTGCCAGGCCCTTCTCCCATTTTTGTGGTGCTGGGAATTGAACTCGGGACCTCAGAGACTGCAGCGCAGCACTCTACCCACTGAGCTAAATCCCAGCCCTTATTAAAAATAGAAACCGTATTTACTGAATGCTTCTTAAAGTAAACCAGTGTATTTTACTTGTTTATTTTTATATTACTGTGATAATAATAATTATTACTGTTTGTTGTTGAAGTAGTAGGGGGCTGAACCCAGGGCCCTGCACATATTTAGCAGGGAGATTACCACTGACTTGCACTCCTTGTTTACTTTTTATTGAGTCAAAGTCTCACTAAATTATGTAGGCTGCCTCTGGCCTTGAACTACTAATCTTCCTGCCTCCAACTAAACCAGTCAATTTTAAACTTTTAAGGTGCGTGAGGTAAAACAACATACTTTTTAAACTAGAAAATGTGTGAAGAATTTCATGGAAGCATTTCATATGACAAAAGAAAATCCTCCCTTGTTCTCTTTTTCTCTCTCTCTCTCTTCCCCCACTTTCCATTCTTCTCCTTCCTTTCCTTCCTTCCTTCCTTCCTTCATTTCTTCCCTCCTTCCTCCTTCCCTCCCTCACTCTCTCTATCCTTCCTTCCCTCTTTGTAATTTGGAGGAGGAAAGGGTAAAATTTGTGTAAAGAAATAATATTTTTGTTTTAGAATCCATAAGCTTTTACTACTCAACCTGCTGATTTAGGGGGGAATTTTTGATGATTTTTCATTACATTTTTTTTTCTTAGAGTCACTAGATATTCTTCTGGGATAAATCTATTTCTAAACAGTCATATAATAACATCTAATATTCTACACTACAGTTTGTAATATGCTCTAAGCAAAAGTAGTCTTTTATAAATGACTGGGATAGCTCATGAATAACTATTTGTTTTTTCAATGACGTTTGTAGAGGTACCAGATAACCCATTGGCTTGGGAGGTGGAGTCAGGAGGATCACAAGTTCGAGACCAGAGGCAGTCTGCATAATTTTGCAGACTCTATCTCAAAAAGTAAAAAAAAGGGCTAGAGTGGGCAGCTCAGTGGTACATCACTTGCAAAGCATGCAAGCAAGAGGCCCTGCATTCAACTCCCAGTACCACAAAAAAAAAAAAAAAAAAAAAAAAAAAAAAAAAAAAAAAAAAAAAAAAAAAAAAAAAAAAAAAAAAAAAAAAAAAAAAAAAAAAAA
>VMDO01007454.1:0-34302 GCA_007922755.1 Pedetes capensis | reverse complement strand
AAAACAATCTTTTACACATAAGACAGTATAAAGGCCTAATTCCATCCCTACAATCCAAAAAAAAAGTACTGGAGAGTAATTCTGTTACTACAGGTGTTTGTCACTATAAACATTTGATATCTAAAATTCTGAAATTAAAGCAAAATGAAGATCTGATTATGTGTTTTACAAAATGATTTGCCACAGGCCTCCATTGGTAGATAGCAACACCAACTATTTTAAAAATTGAAGTTTAATTATTTATATCCATAAAAACTCTTTAAGAATGCTTGCCATTCTGTTGTGAAGTGTTGGTATTTCAGAACAATTATAAATTTCCATAGGCAGAACAACATTATGGATGACAATATCACAATAGACACTCCTCATGCTCAGCATTCCTCACAAGATCAGTTAAACTTACAGGTGAGAGGTGCCTACTCAGTGACTGTGTGAATACTTGCTTTTGAGGAGGAGGAGGCTGAGTAGAAAGATTACCAAGTGCCACACTTCTCCCTTTCTTCTTGCTTTGCATCTCTCACTGGTGGACTTTATCTCTCTGTGGCATTCCCTCTCAAAAGCATTTTCTAGGCGTAAACTTCAGGTCTTATTAGAATACACAGAGTCCTGTGACACTTGACTGAAGTCATTTACACCATGAAAATATGTTAAAATCTAAAACTAGGAATCACTTTGTGAGAATGATTTAATAATGCTCTCCAGCCCTATAGGTTGTAAAAGGCATGTATGTATAAAATGAATGGACTTGTCTCTACCTGGTTCTTGTTGCTGTTGTTAGGTGCCAAGACTCAGAGTTGATAAAGTGTTTCTCTTTCCTAGAACATACCATGCTAAGTCCCACCTCAGGGCCATAGGTCTTTGTCTTCTTGTTACTCATGTCTGGAATGTTCTTCCTCTAGATTTTAGCATTTTTTGTTCTTTCTATACTCTGGTCTCTACTTAAATGTCATCATTTCAGGAGACCTACACTGATCATGGTATTTAAACTAGCTTGCCATCTATCCTACCCCATTTCATTTTATTCATAGTATTTATTCTTCTCTGAAATTACGTATTTATTACTTATCATCTGTCTTCCCTCCCAAAATGAAAACTCTGAGAGCCAAAAATTTTGTCCTATTCCCATGGTCTCACTAGTGCCCAGAACTGTGCCTAATACATAGTTGGTACTCACCATCTATTTATTGAATAAACGAAACTTAGGGCTAATTTATTCTCATTAAAATTTTACAGCTTAAATTCACTCCATCTTCTGCTGATATGAGAAAGTATCACATGACAATGACCCTACATACTCTATACAATGTGTGGGTGAATTGTCGTTCCAGGAAGAATCAGTTCAGATCTGGTTTGAAATCACAACTTATTGCTATGGGGGCCTTTATCAGCTGCCATTTCAATTAGACTAGTGAATGGATGGAGTTAACCAAAGAGCCTACAACATGCGTACACACACACACACACACACACACACACACACACACTCTTACACACACATACACAAATATTCACACCTTCCCACACGCCCCAAAACTCTTCTTACTCTTGAAATTGGAGTGCATTGGTACTTTGCTCCAAACCAAACACCAGATAAGGAAGAGGGGCAAAAATCAGAACTCTGGAGCCCACTTCGCTGGAGCTGTCACTTGTCACTCATGTAAGATGTGACTGGTGAATTATAAGATCTTAAATGCCACTTAGTCTCCCCCAAACAGTGATTACTTAGAAATTTTTATATCACATAATAATGAAATGACAAGATCTTTATTTGTTTTTCCTTTAAATATACATCTTCTGTAAGGTGGCATACAACTTTTAAGATACAAACACCGATTCGTTGAGGTCTTTTTTTTTTTTGGTAGGAAAAATGTCTATCATAATTTTAGAGGCAATAATAGTTCTGTACATTTCTCTTTCAACTTCAGATTTCTAAGCACTGTGCAAACATTAATTTACTAAGTTCTGCTGTGTTCTTTGTGTGAATTAGAATATTATCAAATCTTCATTACTTTTAGGTGAGAATCACATGGCCCTGACTTGCCAAGACCACCTAGCAAGGAAAAAAACAAAAAGTAGAAAGATGCTTCCCTTTTGAAAGCAGATGCTAAGGAAGATTAATGAGCTATGATAAGAATATATTTAAAATAGTATATTTTTTGTTACCCAGTACTTGCATTTTGAATTTTGTTTTGGGAAGTGAAATAAGCTGCTGGCTCAGCTCAGAAGCTAAGAGTTCCAAATAAGTATTCCTGAAAATAACAGTCACTCTATAACAGCATTATTTAGCAAAAATAGATTGCACACTGTGTGTCAGAAACAATTCTGAGAGTTACAGCTCTAAGAGCTCCAGTGTATGAGTCTATGTAACCCAAATTTTGCGTCTTGTTCACCACTATATCTATTGCTAGAGCCTAGTACTGTACCTGGGCCATAGCAAGTGCTGAATCAGTATTTATTGAAATAAATGAATGAATGAGAGAAGGATCCTTAGTTCCAAAATGACTAAATTGAATTTTCAAACAAAACTTTGTGCTGGGGACTTTTGTTTTTGGAAGTAGAACAGAGTTGTTATGACTAAGTATGTAACTTAAATCTAGGATAATAGTGAGTTTACTTATTTAGCTAGGATTTATTAAACACACATAACATGTGCCAGTATTGTAAGGAGTTCAAGATTAAAGGCAAGTTCTTTGTTTTGGAGCTTAAATTATTTTTTATGAGTGTGAGAGGAGGTTATCTTTGTATGCAATGCAAATATGAGGCAAGATATTTCTATAAATTTATGGTTTTTGTTTGTTTTTACTATTTTACTATCCTAATTTACTTGTAACTCAACAACTCAGTTCCTTTCTTAGCATCTATTAGGAATGTTGTTTTTGTTGTTAGGTGCCCTCGAGTCAGTATCCGACTCATAGAGACCCTGTGTACAATAGGAGAAACACTATTGTCAGTGCTTCTCTGCCGTTCATAGGGTTTTCAATGGCAGATTGATCTTTGGGAGTGGGTAGCCAGGTCCTTCTCCCAAGCCTACAGCACCTGGTGTTCCCAGGTGGTCTCCCATCCAAGTACTAACCAGGCCCCACCCCACTTAGCTTTCAAGATCTGATGGGATCAGATGCTACAGGGCCACGGCTGCAGGCATTAGGAATGTAGATATAGTAAATAATTGGAACATGTCCATAAAGTGCAGTGGCTATCTGAAAATCACCTAGAAGATCTGATCAGTTTCTCAGAAATTATTAGGCATACACACTCTCAAGATTCATCTGGGATGTCTCAAATTGGAATCTAACTACAACTCTTACTAGATAAGTTCAAAGATGATTATCATTTCAATAAAAAAGAAATAAAGAAGAGCACAAAATATTAGATGATAAATAAAGCCTTGCAAACTCTCAATCACATATGTACTAAGTAGAATAATCACTGCTACAAAGGCTGACCACCTCATTTGTGGTTATCCTGTGGGACTATAACACATGCTACTCCTACATTACACAACTTCTCCCAAAAAATAACTCACCAATCTATAGCTTGCTGTGGAGTATGCATATCTGAATTTATTTTACTCTGATAATCCACTTGAGCTGCTCCTTTACTCAAAAATAACTTCAGTCCTTTTGGCTTCACTTTTAGGACACAAAATTCACTTCTGTAAATATTTCTGCTTGTAAACAGGTTCATCAGACATGCTATAGAATAGTGGTCCCCAACCTTTTTGGCACAGGGACTGGTTTCATGGAAGACAAATTTTTCTGTGGAGCTCAGGTAGTAGTTCGAGAGATGGGGAGTAGGTATAAATAGAGATGAAGTTTTACTCAATCACTTGCCACTCACTTCTTGCTGTATGGCCTAGTTCCTACCAGCCCACATACTAGGGTTTGGGGACCTTTGCTATAGAAGCTTCACATTATAAGGAATCCAAAGTGGCTAGGGATTCTAAATTTAATGCTTAACCATTGCTAGCAGACACTTATGTTTTCTTCTTCTTCCTCCAAATATGAAGCTGAAGCATTTATCTTTTACCTGGAAGTTCAGCAATGTTGGGAAAGCATTCTAAACACTCACTGACTGAGGAAAATAAGGAAAAACATGATATTGATGTACTTGATTTTCTAGTACGCTGAAATAAGTAACTAGATACAGGTGACACATTTGCATTCACTTGCTGGCTCTGTGAATTTGCAAAACTGAAATTTGGTGTCTAAAATCACTATTACACTGAAAATTACTTAACATTCCTTTTCTGTTTATGTGTTTGTGACAATGACACACGTATAGGCATTTCTCTATCAATCTTCAAGTATATGTCCACTGACATTGTCTCTATCAAATACAATCCAATTAGATTAAATGGAGTTAATAAGAATCTTCTGGAACCTCAGCATTTTTCAACTCAGTATTTCCCATTTATTATACCTCTTAACACATTTTAATTTCTTACTTACTTAGCCAAGGCAAAATGGTTTCCAGACTCAAATTACATTTCCCCCACTGGTCTCTTATGTTTTAAGCACCCCACCCCTTTAGAATAATATGGTTCATGTGAATTGCCAAAAAGAAAGGAAAATTAATTTTTTGTAATTCTTTCAAAATAAAAAAGTAAAATAAATAATTGCTATTTTATGGGAAAGAGGACATCTCCAAATGATGTTTACCATATAATTTTCATCTGACCCCAATAGTTTTCATATAATAATATCCATAACTGTTGCCTACTTTGAAAAGACACCAAATCGCAAGAGACAATTCAGTTGGCAAAGAGGACATGTTTCTAGCTATGGCTGTAGGGGTTAAGATTTACAAGGAACTGAGGATTATACCAAAGTGTTATGCGTAACAGAAATACAAATGGCTTACAATTTTTCCCACCACATTGAGGCAAGACAGTAACTGTACTTTTCTTCATTACCATACTCCCTTCAGCGTACATATAGATTTTATGTTTCTCCTTCAAGGCGGTTCTTGGTCTTAATTTTAATCTTACTTCATTGGTATAAAAAATGTCTGGACAGAAGAGTAATATATACACTATAATTTTCTCTTGGTTTCTCTTTCCATAAGTAATAGCCAAATAACAACCAACCTCTCAATAATATCTTTAAAAATCAGTATACTCCTGTTCTTCTTAAGAATCATGTTTATTATAAATAGTGCTAAAAGACCTCACACACAGCAAACTGAAGCATGTGGCATTTAATCCATCACACAGAAGGATCAAGGATTGAGTCAACATTTCTAGGGCTTCTCCCCCCAAATATTCATTTCCATGGTGCCTATTTCCATGGTGTTTAGACCTTCAAACAAACACATTTGTCTAAAAACAAATACATATGTAGGAAAAATAGTTCAATGTCCAGTAAAAACTGGACATTGAACAAGAAAGACAGAAAAAGAATTGATGCTTTTGGATTGTGGTGCTGGAGACGTCTATTGAATATACCATGGACTGCCAAAAGAACCAACAAATCTGTCCTAGAAGAAGTACAACCAGAGTGCTCCTTGGAAGCAAGAATGGCCAAACTGCATCTTACATATTTCGGACATGTAGTCAGGAGAGAACAATCCCTGGAGAAGGACATCATGTTTGGAAGAGCGGCAGGTCAACGCAAAAGAGGAAAACCCCCCACCAGATGGATTGACACAGTGTCTGCAACAATGGGCTTAAACATAAATAAGATTGTTTGCCTGGCACAGAACTGGCAAGTGTTTCGATCTGCTGTACATAGGGTCACTGTGAGCCGGACTCGACTCGACGGCACCTAACAACAACAACAAGGGCCCTTGCCTTTTCAGCTAACAGATGACAAGTCAGATACAATATTCTGAAATCCTGAGTCTTCTGTCTTCTACATTAGAGAGTAAAACATTTGGTCCCAGGTAGTGGATCTTACATCACACTTATGTGGGCAAGGCAGAGTCACAGAAAGAAGTGTAATGTTTTCATTCTATAAGAAATTCATCTTTGGCTCCCTTCCACCTCCCATCCATTGATTTCAATTTTAATTTAAAGATACAAATGATTATCTTGAATGAAAATCACTATTTTCATTCTGTCAAAAACTTTCTGAAGAATTTTGTTGTAATACTAGGCTATCTATAACATTAAGAACATGTTAATGTATATTTGATACTTCCCTCAATTCCATAAAGCTTACTTACCTATCACAGTACCAACTTGTGTAATTTGAGGACAAATGAAGTAACCTCTCCTCAAGTGTTCCTGTGTTAGAAATTCTATCATTTAAAAGACAGATGCATAAAGGCAGTATCACTAGAAATCATCTGCATTACTCTAGGAAAGATACTATTTTATTTCTACTTTAAAGATGAGGAAACACAAGTTGAGAGAAGTAAATTGCCTAAAGCCTTTTGAGAAGTGAAAAAGCCAAGATTTTAACCCATGAAGCCTAATAAGAGAGGCTTAGCCATTACATTATCCTGCTTCCCTCTAGAGGTGAAAAGAATGATTAACTGCATGATTTTGGTGGAAGACAGCATAAATTCAAATTTTCATTTCACTAATTAGCTGTGTTACTTTGGGGAAGGATCTTAATCAATAGGAACCTTTACTTCTTATGTATTTAAAGAATAACCTCAAATCATCAATACTATTTTACATGGATTATTTCATTTAACTCTCACAATAACTTAAAAGTCTGCTCTCCATATCCTTGGGCTCTGCATCCATGGATTCAACTAACCACAGATCAATAATAAGTCTTAAAAAAAAGTTTCTCTACTGAGAAACAGACTTTTTCCTTGTCATTATTTTATAAACAGTATGACAAATATTTCTATAGAATTTACATTGTATTAGGTATGTCAGATGGATATTAGCTGAAAGCACAGAATACCTGGAAGATGTCTATCTATGTTCTATTGACTATGCAAAGGCATTTGACTATGTGGATCACAACAAATTATGGATAATATTGCAAAAAATGGGAATACTAGAGCACTTAACTGTACTCATGATGAATCTACACATGGACCAGGAGGCAGTCTGGAAAGGTGTGCATCAGAGCTGTATCCTTTCACCATACTGCTTTAATCTCTATGTTGAGCAGATAATCTGAGAAGCCAGAATTTATGAAGAAAAATGTGGCATCAGGATTGGAGGAAGACTCATTAACAACCTGTGTTATGCAGATGACACAACTTTGCTTGTTGAAAGTAAAGATCAAAGGATACAGCCTTCAATATGGATTGTACCTCAAAATCAAGAAAACAAACATTGCAAATGGATCAGAAAGCAACATCATGATAAATGGAGAAAAGTTTGAGGTTGTCCAAGATTTTGCTTTACTTGGTCCTATAATCCACACCCATGGAAGCAGCAGTCAAGAAATCAAAAGAGGCATTGCATTGGGAAAAGATGTTGCAAAAGTCTTCCTTAAAGTGTTGAAAAGTAAAGATGTCACACTGAGGAAAATACTGTGCCTCACTTATACCAGGGTATTTTCAGTTGCATCATATGCTTATGAAAGCTGGATGTTCAATAGAGAGATAAGAGAACTGATGCTTTTGAGTTATAGTGCTGGAGATGAATATTGAATATGACACAGACTACCAAAAGAATCAACAGATCTGTCCTAGAAGAAGTGCAACCTGAGTGCTCCTTAGAGGCAAGGATGGCTAGACAGCATCTAATGTATTCTGGATATGTTGTCAGGAGGGACCAATCCCTGGAGAAGGATATCATGTTTGGGAGAATGGTGGGTCAACAAAAAAAAGGAAGACCCTCAACCAGATGGATAGACACAGTGGCTGCAACAATGGGTTTAAACATAAATAAGATTGTGTGCAAGGCACAGAGTCAGGGAGTGTTCTGTTGTTCATAGAGTTGCTATGAGTCAGACTTAATGGCACCTAACCACAGCAACAAAGTTATTATCATCTAATTATGTATTAAAGTATACAGGAGGATGTGTAGGTTATATATAAATAGTATGCCATTTTATATAATGAACTTGAGTATCCATGGTTTTTGGTATTTGCAGGAATAGAAGCAATAACTTGTAAATACTGAGCACTGACTGTATGCAATATTACCTAAGAAAAATGAGGTTTAGTAAGTTGCCCATTCTTACTTAGTAAGTGGTAAAGACAAGAATAAGGACCATCTCATTTCAGAAACTGTATCTTAATCATTAATCTGTGTGATAATAGTCAATAGTTTCTATCTCAAAGGGTTCCAGGTTGTGATTTGGTCATGATTAAATTAGTTAAATCAGGTATGATGGCTAATTTTGTGTGTTAACTTGGCTGTGCCATGAGGTGCTCAGATATTTGGTCAAATATTTTTCTGAGTGTGTCATTAAAGGTGTTTTGCATGAGATTAAAATTAGAATCAGTAACTAATTAAAGAAGAGTGTCTTCTATAATAAATAATAAATCCAATAAATCCAATAAATCATAGGCCTCAGTAGAATAAAAAGGATGAGTTTCTTGCAAAGTAGAGGGAATTTCTTCTGTCTGACATGACAGCCTTTGAGCTGGAACATCCTGGTTTTATTTCTACCTTCTGACTAAAGCTGACACATTGGCTGTTTCTGGATCTTGAGTGTGATGGTCTTTAGACTGAAACATCAGCATCAGTTCTCCTAAACCTTAGGCCTTTGGACTAAGATGAGAAATATACTGTTGGCTCTCCAGGACATCCAGCTTGATGATTGCATATATTAGGGCTTGTCAGACTCCATAAGCATGTGAGTCAATTCCTTATACAATACCTCTTCCTATGTAAGTGTGTATACTATTAATTTTGTCTCTCTGAAGAATCCTGAACAACACAGCACATAAAATGTATGGCAACTGGCAGAAATAGTCAATGAATGGTTCTTAAATTGTTTTCCCAAGAAAAGCCAAAAGAAAACAAACTATAGAGTGGCAAAGCCCTCCTGAATGACAGCTAACATAGGTCCAGAGGAGGAGGGGAATACTGTGAGGGCATGAGGTTTTTAAGAGAGGAGGAAAGAGAAAGGGGCCAATTTGAAAACAGAATCTTCAGCTAAGTCAGATGATTAGCTTGTTTACGAGAAATAAATAATAGAAAAACTAGGTTGATATGGAAATCAAGAGTAAAAGGTACTTCCATCATCCCCTACCTGGAAGAGAGTTGTTCTTGACCATTATGGCAAGCTCACTAAGAATACAGATAGGACTTTCCACTTTGAGAGATAAGGGGTTACAGGGAAAGCAAAGGAATTAACAGAAAGAGCAGGCTTGCTTAATGCCTTGCTGTGTACTAATTTAACCAATCCATGTTCTCTATATGCACTTGGTTCCCAGGTATAAACCACCAGGGAATAAAAGTACTTCTTTATGCAACAGTCTGTGCCACTGAGTTTTTTGGTTAAACTCTCAGGTTTTCCTAAGAATGGGAAATTAAATTTTTCTACTAAATATAAGTTACATTGACATTTTTGAAATACAGATTCAATTACCCCAGCTCATCACCCACAGACACATTCCTTGCAAAGCCTCCTTCTGACTATTTTATATGTTTATTTAGTTAGCATAAGGGCCAGTATCATGAGTTCAAGAAGGCCATGGTGGAAGAAAATGAATGAGCTTCACGCTGGGTATCAAGGAACCTGTATTTCTCTCATTGTTTAAGCTAAAAAATGAAGGATGTTGCAACAGTTGAGAAAGGAAAGAAGCAAATTGATTTTTTAAAAACATAGAAAATAAAAGCAACCTGTCCAATTTCAATGTGTGGTATCTATGTTGATTTTTCTGAAGGAAAAGTGTCAAAGTCTCTAACATAACCACAGCTGACGTACTTCTCAGCATTAGAGCACCAGGCAATGACAGTAATACCTCCTTCTTCCTCCAGAAGATGAAAGTTCAGGCACTTCCCAAACAGAACCAATGCAGCTTTTCTTGACTCTGAATCTGTCTTCAAGCCTTTTAAGCGTAACATTTTGTCTTATGTAATTCTAGGTTCATGAAACAAACCTATTTTATCCAAAGCATCAAAGCTAATGCGATGAACTGCTGTATTTCCTTCTTGGTATAATGACTGAAAAACATAACCTCATTACACACACAGTGATGATGTGTACATTATAATTATACAAAGGTCTAAGGAGTATCTTCAATAAACAGAAAAAGAGGTACTGCTAAAGAATGTCCACATATGCAAAGGAATGAAAATATAAGCCCTCAAAAAATAAATACATATAAGCCTTCTACCATATACAGGATATTTGTTATGATAGTTGCATATGATCAGTGGCAGATATTCAAAGTACTATTTAATAGACAAATGATCATCTTTCATTAGCTTGTCCTAGTAGAATTCTTCAAAGTATTTTTTTCATAATAGAATGTGCCTAGGTTGTTTTGGTTATTCTTTACTCCTATCATGGTAACTCAGTATAAAATTGTTGCACAGAAGGAAGAGGACACAAGGGAAACGAGAAAAGCTATAAATAACCAATTTAATTACATTAGCAGTCATTTTTTGTTGTTTTGATTTTTTTTTAGGTTTTTTTTTTCAGTACTAGGGGTTGAACCCAGGGCCTTGCATATGCAGCCAAGTGCTCCCACACTGAGCAACAACCCCAGCCTCCTTTTTATTTTCTATTTTTATTTTCTCTGGGTCATATGGGTTGCCTCTGGACTCAAACCTATGAACCTCCTGCTTCAACCTTTTGAGTAGCTGGGATTTCAGTTGTGTGTCACAGTGTCTGGCTTAATAGTCACTTTTATATAGGCCAAACATCCAGTATGGTCAGAATGTTTTCTGATTAAACATCTCTATTATATCATGGCTTTATGGCATTTCCTCTAGTGTGAAACTCAGCTGCTTCTGAGGAGCTACTGGTACCTCTCCATGTTTTTCAAGAGACCCTTTTGCTCTAAAAATCTCAAATGATCTCAATTTAGAAGATGACTGAAGTTATATCACAATCAAAAGGAAATAAAGATTTATAAATGCCCAATTTCTGCTCAATGTAGTGCAGCATAAATGTATAAATACTAGGAAAAAGTCCTCTAAAGCGCCTCAGATTCTAGCTAAAAATTTTTGTCTACTCAGTCCAAGCCAAACTCTCCTGTGTACCTCCTTAATATTTGTAATGATTTTTCATTCAGTTTATTAAAATAGTCCTTCATTCAGCCTCTGTTACATTATAGATTTCCTTGACTATTAAATCAAGTCCAAACTTTTCAACTTCAATTTTATCACTATCATCTTAGCATTTTTGCTATTTCCTGACAATCATCTTCAGCTGAGTGGCTTCTTATTTTCTTCAATTTCTTCATATAAAGGAGTTTAATAAATCATAGGGCTTCTTATCAATTTAAATTGGATAATATACATAAGGAGTTTTGCAGAGTGCTCCTCACATAATGTTATTTAATTGAATTTTAAATCCTCTCTCTTTTGTTGGTGTCATACTTTCCATTTCAGTTATAGGATCATAGTAGGTGACTTCCCAAATATTCACTCAAATATTCTTATCAAATACTCAAAGGAGCATGACTGTTAAGATAAAACTGTTCTCTCAGTTGCACTTCATTGGCAAGTGTTTATCTCAGAATGTAACAGAAAGTTCTAAAAACTGAAAATTTATTTGATTCCTACCTAAAACGTGTAGATATCAAAAATAGTAAAAAAAAAATCTTGTAACGGCTTCAGTATATATCTAAGTGCTAAAGTCACAGAGGTAAAATCAGGAGCAGATTCTCTATAGTTTCAGAGAGTACCTTTTTCTTTATTTCTACTAAGCTGAAGAGAATTAAAGCCTAAATTAAAAAATGAAAATAAATTTTAAAAATCACAAAAAACAAATGAGACAAATATCAACAAAACTTCCAAAAAGCTACACTACATCTAGGTATTTCATTGCTTCTTTCTTTTCTTTTCCCCTTCCTTCTTTCTTTCCTTCCTTCCTTCCTTCTTTTCTCTCTCTCTCTCTCTCTCTCTCTCTCTCTCTCTCTCTCTCTCTCTCTCTCTTCTTTGTATCATGGAAGGGTTTCTAGCAGTGATACATTTTGTTATCCAGAAACTTTTTATTGATTTAAAATGTTTGATTGGAGTCAGGCATTGTAGCATGGGCATTGTGGCACATACCATAAACCCAGAGACTCAGTAGGCAAAAGCAGGAGGATGGCAAGTTTGAGGCTAGAGGCATCCTGTGTAATTTAGAGAAACCCTGTTTCAAAATTAATAAAAAAATTAAAAATGGAGATGAGGCTAAGAGTGCAGCGTAGTGGTAGAGTGCCCTGAGTTCAATACCTGAGCACTACAATAAGTATATTAAAAATACTTAAATGTAATAGCAACTTAATACAGTAATACTGGAGTTGTTAGGTGCCATAGAGTCAGTTGGACTCATAGTGACTCTGTACAGGCACATAATCTTTTATATGTTTAAGCCCATTGTTGCAGTCACTGTGTCAATTCATCTAGTTGAAGGTCTTCCTTTTCTTTTGTTGGCCTGCCACTCTCCCAAACATGATGTCTTTCTCCAGGGATTTGTCCCTCCTAACAACATGTCCAAAATATGTAAGACACAGTCTAGGGATCCTAGGTTCCAAAGAGCACTCTTGTTGAATTTCTTCCAGGACAGATCTATTGGTTCTTTTTAGAGTCCATGATCTATTTAATACTTGTCACCACCATAATTCAAAAGCATCAGTTCTTCTCCTGTCTCCCTTTTTCAATGCCCAGCATTCAAAACAGTATGATGTGGCTGAAAATACCATGGCATGATTCAGGCACAACTTCATTTTCAATGTGACATCTTTACTTTTTAGCACAAAGTCTTTTGCAACAGCTTTTCCCAATGCAATGCATCTCCTGATTTCTTGACTGCTGCTTCCGTGGGCATTGATTGTAGGACCATGTAAAGCAAAATCTTGGACAACCTCAAACTTTTCTCCACTAATCATGAAGCTACATACTGATCAACTTGTAAGGATTTTGTATTGCTGACATTGAGGCATAATCTATACTGAAGGCTATGTTTGATGTTCATCATTAAGTGTCTCAAATCTTCTTCACTTTTAGCATGCAGAGTTGTGTTATCTGCATAACCTAGGATGTTAACGAGTGTTCGTTCAATCCTGATGGTGTGTTCTTCTTCATAAAGTCTGCATTATCAGATTATTTGTTCGGCATACAGATCGCAAAGGTACAGTGAAATTATATAGCCCAGATCCACACTTTTCTTGACTTTAAACCAGGCAGTGTTTTCTTGTTCTGTTCGAATGATTGCTTCCTGATCCATGTACAGATTCCTCATGAGTACAATTAAGTGCTCTAGTATTCCCATTCTTCACATTCTTATCCACAGTTTATTGTGATCCACACAAGTCAAATGCCTTTGCATAGTCAATAAAATATAGATGGACATCCTTCTGGTATTCTCTGCTTTTGCCCAATATCCTTATGATATCAGCAATGATGTTCCTGGTTCCATATACTCTTCTGAATCCAACTTGAGATTCTGGCAGTTCCCTGTGTATATACTGCTGCAGTCACTTTTGAATGATCTTTAGCAAAATTTTATATGTGTTTGGCATTAATGATATTGTTTGATAATCTCCATATTCTGTTGGATCTCCTTTCTTGAGAATAGGCACAAATATGGATCTATCCCAGTCAGTTGTCCAGGTAGCTATTTTCCAAATCTTTTGGCATAAATAATTGAGCACCTCCAGTGCTGCATCTGTTTGTTGAAACATCTCAATTGGTATTCCATCAATTCCTGGAGCCTTGTGTATCACCAATTTCTTCAAGGGAGCAATCCACTTCATCCTTGGTGTCATTAGTTGCCTAATCATATGCAATCTCTTGAAATGACTGGTCATCCACCAATTCTTTTTGGTATAGTGACTTTTGGTCTTCTTTTGGCATCTTCTTTTGATGTTTCCTGTGTTGTTTAATATTTTCCCTATAGAATCCTTCACTACTGCCACTCAAGGCCTGAATTTTTTCATCAATTACTTAAGCTTGGGGAGAGGGGCCTAGCAATCCACTCCCAAGGCAATCCTGAAGCACTCAGCCATTGCAAACCCTATGAGGGTCGCTATGAGTCGGATACCGACTCGACAACACCTAACAACAACAACTTAAGCTTGAGAAAAAGAGAACATGTTCTTCCCTTTTGGTTTTTGATCTCCAGCTCTTTGCTCATGTCATCATAATATTTGTCATCTCAATCTGCCTTTTGAAATCTTCTGTTTAGTTCTTTAGCTTGTCATGACTTCCTTTTACTTCAGCTGCTCAACTTTCAAAGGCAAGTTTCAGAGTCTCTTTTGGCATGTAATTTGGTCTTTTCTTTTTTCCTGTCTTTTTAATAATCTTTCGCTTTCCCCATGAATGGTGTATTTAATGTCATGTCATAACTCATCTGGTCTTTGATCATTAGTGTCGAAGTCATCAAACCTTTTCTTGAGGTGGTCTCTGAACTCAGGTGGGATATAGTCAAGCTCATACCTAGGCTTTCATACACTTGTTCTAATTTTCCTCAGTTTCAGTTTGAACCTGCATATGAGCAGTTGATGGTCCGATCCACAATCAGCACCTGGTCTCGTTCTGACTTTTGATGTTGAGCTTTTCCATCATCTCTTTCCACAAATGTATCATTTTGGTTCGTGTTTGTTCCATCTGGTGACTTCCATGTATACAGTTGCCATTTATGTTGATAAAAAAATTATTTACAATGAAAAGGTCTTTGGTCTGACAAAAATGTATCATGCTATCTCCAGCATTGCTTCTATCATCAAGGCCATATTTTCCAACTATTGAGCCTTGTTTCCAACTTTTGTATTCTAGTCTCCAGTAATTAGCAGTACATTCTGATTGCATGTTTGATTGCAGGAGCTGATAAAAATCTTTCCTTTCTTCATTTGTAGCCTTAGTGGGGGGAGTGTAAATTTGAATAGTCCTATTAACTGGCCTTCCTTGCAGTCATGTGGATATTATTCTATCACTGACAGCATCGTATTTCAGGACAGATCTTGAGACGTCTTTTTTGATGGTGAATGAAGCCCCAGTTCTCCTTAATCTGTCATTCCCAGCATAGTAGACCATATGATTTTCTTATTCAGAATGGCCCATGCCAGTACATTTTAGCTCACGAATCCCTTTATGTGCTCCATTTCCCTTCCAACAATTTATAATATTCCTAGATTCATACTACATACATTCCACATTCTAATTATGAATTGATGGTTATGGTTGTTCCTTCTCATTTTCATGCCACATCAGCACATGGAGGTCTCTGTGGCTTTACTCCATTCAAGTTATTAAGGTAGACTTTATTTTGAGGAGGTAACTCTTTCCCAGTCATTTTTTGAGTGTCTTCCAATCTAGGAGGCATATTTTGTGGCACAGTATCTCTGCTATTCATAGGGTTTTTGGTGGCTAATTGTTTCAGAAATAGGTTAGCCATGCCCTTCTCCCTAGTTTATCTTAGGCTAGAAGTTCAGCTGAAACATGTCAAACATGGATGACCTTGCTGGTATCTGTAATACTGGTGGCATAGCTTTTAGTATCACTGTAACATGCCACCCCCCATCCTGGCATCCGATCCCACCAGATCTTGGAAGCTAAGCATGATTGGGCCTGGTTAGTACTTGGATGGGAGACTCCCTGGGAATACTAGCTGCTGTAGGCTTGGGAGAAGGACCTGTGGGTCACTCCCCAAAACAATCAGACACTAAAAACTCATGAATAACAGAGAAGCACTGACAATAGTGCCAGACATGGCACAGTGTTGGGTAATGTTTCATTTGTTGTACATAAGGTTGCTATAGGTCAGACCCAACTCCATGGCACCTAACAACAACAACAACAACAACAACAACAACAACAATTGGAGGGAAGAACAAAGAAAGTTTCTAAAATGCTATGAATACTAAAGTAAGTACTATTAAAAATGCTATGAAAAAATTAATCTGACTTATGATGTTCCCTCTTATGTGGAATCAGGAAGACAAATTTCAAGACTACCATTTTAGTAACAAATGCTTCCATTTATATCTTCATTGAAAACTAAGCCTATTTCCTTATCTAAGTTACATGCAAGTCTTTCTAGTTTTCTCATCACAAACTGTATATGTAAAATTCCATCATTGTTAGCAATCTTTATTCCTGATATACAGCTTTTCTAATCTTTGTGTAGTAATATGCTTAATCTTGCATTGCCCACTCAGAATTCCCTTTTTTAAAACAATAACATAAATGTAAGTTTATGAAGTGTGTATTCCTTTCTTAATGCCAAATTTTTTTAAAGAAGAAAGCTTCCAGAATGGCCATTTGACACTGTATAAAACCTATCTTATAAAATAACTCATGTTAGGAAATCTTCACATAATTCTTGAAATCCTAGCATGATTTTGGCACCAAGTTCCTAGACCTATTAGTTAAAGCCCCTCAAACATACCATTGGTGGTTAGTCAGTCTTACAGAAAATAATTTCTTGACTCAATAGCTACCCTTGATGAACTTTAACATTTTAATAAAATATTGACTAAGAGCATTTTAATGGATAATGTTTTACTTGTTAGCATTTCATATAGGAGTCTTGATTACTTAGCCATCTTATCCTTTGAAGATTATTCCAGAGCATAACACCTGAAAAGTAGTCTTTTCTCTCACCTGAGCACTAACTTATCATGGTTAAATAAAATATCTTTACTCATCAGATGACTAATAAGTAAAAGTATATGAATTAATATTAACATGTAGGTGAATTCACAAGAAATTAGGATAATCTTCAGGAGACTGTTGTCTGGTATGAATTACATACAGGTTGGATATCCTTCCTCTACTCCCTATAATATCAGGGACAACTGGTAAATGGAACATAAGTCACAGAAATCTACCAGAAATTAACTATGAAACACTTCACTCTATTCTGTGCTAGAGACGGTGGGAAAGTAGGAACAAAGCTGTGGCCCACATGATGCCTAATTTAGATCCAAAGAATTAACAAGGAGAACATATACTAAAAAACAATTTCACTTTTCTTCTAATTTTTCTCAAGCAAACATCAAAATGAGTGTGAAAAATGAATCTTTTTACTCAGTCTTGGTCAATTTTAAGTACTCTTCCCATGAACAACCACCTGTGCTTCAAAAATCTCTCTCTACCCTGACTCCATCTCTAAAACTTCTGTCTACCCCATCTGTTCTTCATAGGTATTATTCTTTCCTCCATGCTCATTTTTCCTTCTATCTCTATTTTTTTTTCTTTTCATCCAAGTAAAATTGTGAAACTTCATGATGAACACTCTTTTCCATGGTCACTTTTCCAGTTCTGTTTCCTATTCCACTTGTTCTACATACCAAAGTCATGAGTAGAGCTCTAAGAAGAAATGGAAGGAGGCAGAACTGACAAAAGACTCCTCTTTTATGATGGAAGAAAGGGGACAACTATCTACGTCCATATGTAATTATTTTTGTCTCAACCACATATATACAGATTTCACAGCTTTGCAAAGGACTTGAAAGATCCTCTATCTCCTCTAGTCCCTCAACCATCTCATTTCAGTTTTCAGCTAATCACCAGTCATAGGAGTTAACTTTCAACACATAGTGTGGGAAAATAATGGGATTCCATGATCTTACTTTTTTTTCTTCAGGTCCATTGCTATCTATTTATCCCCCAAATGGGGAGCTCTGCTAAATTCATCTTTCAGTATCCTTGATTTCTTAGGTAGTTTGAGCCATAAGCTTACTTTTACTTGTAGAGATTCTCTTTATGTCCTTCTGGTCAGAACCAAATTGATGTTTTTTATCTTTCTAAGTTTTCCACTATTATAAAATTAATCTTTCTCATTAAAAAAGACCAATCATCCTCAACTTGTGGGATTCACGGAATCCAGAGCAAGTACTGTCTTCAAATGCAATCAGTAAGAGTGACTTAAACTCATGTAAATTTAAATGAGAGGGAGTATGTGATATTACAGGATATGTAGTTCAGGAACATGAAATGCCTAAGGTCACAAAGCAAGTGTAGAACAGAGATAGGACTCAGATCCAGACCTCTTTCTGACATGATCCTTTGTTATCCTTTTTCCTGTATTCATTGATGGCTTCATCTTACCATTTTTTCCTCCACAAAAAAGCAAGTGTTCATATTCTTGCAACATATTGCTTTCTTTACCACAAACATACTTATTTTGGAAATCTAGGATAACACACAAGACTCTAAGCAGTTCATAGGTCCTTCATAATATGCTCCCCATCTACCTTTCTCATCATCCTTTATGTCATCTGATCCAGCTACTATTCAATCTTTCATATTCATTAGTACTGTCATTTTATTTTTACTATCTAAAACTAATTTTATCTTCCCCTTTTCCATCAGAATAGAAATTATGGTATTTTTAAAGGTCAATCTCAAGTGTTATTTGCTCCAAGAAGCCTTCCCAAAATCTGTTCCATGAAACTCTTCCAATATCTCCACTTACACAACAGTTTACTCATTAATAAAACATGTATCTTGTTGCTTTAAAATTCTTGATGCTGACTGTGGGATATCTATTGGTGGAGTACATGCCACATTCTAGATAAACAAGTATTTAAGACTTATACTCAAGGAGTTTTCAGTATAGTCATGAAGTCAAAAACATAACTATAATATAGTTCTGATAGATTATATTTCTATTTAATTGAGTTCAATTATAGGTGTACACATTTTTGTTGTTTTGTTGTTGCTATAATCAAGACTAAATTATGTATGGTGAATATAAGTAACCAAAAAAAAGCAAGGAATAACCAAGAATAAGCAGGGAAGTAGTCAGAATATATAAGAAAATACAAAGAAATAAAACTGAAAAAACGTAATGGGAGATAAAATATGGAGTTAGTTGAAGTTTAGGCTTAATTCAGGAAAAGGAACTTGAGAAAAGTAAGTTGCATTAATTCATGGCATTTTTAGTACCAGGGACAGGGAGGCTATAATTGCCAGAAATAAAAAAGGACTGACTGTGGAACAAGGCTAGGTTCTAGTGTGCCACTGGGCATTGAACTCATTGACTTAGATGGTTTATTTCAACTAAAACTTATAATCACACATGGAGGTAGGAACTATGAGGAAACAGAGAATCAAATAAATTAGGACTTGTTCAACTAGTAACTGGAAGAGTCAAGATTTAAAACTAAAAATATTCCAAATCTATGCTTTTTATATTCAGTGTTAGCCTAACTCTAAGGAGAGAGTATCCACATGATTAGCCAAGAAAATCAAAGTCTAAAAGAACTTTTTATAATTCTAGGACTCTTTACATAGTAAAAAAGAATAAATTCATTTTATGATCTCAGCTAATACACTCTAGCACAGTGTATGTGAAATGAAGGCACCTTGGAAATCATGTAGGCTAGACTTCTGTTTTTCAAATAGTTGAAGATACTGATGCCTGGTAATTGCATAATATAGATTACTAAGAAGAGAAATTCTGAGGAGAAGCAAATAAAAAAAGCTTTGTTCCTAAGGATGTAGATCATGAGAAAAATCAAATCTCATCTGTGTGGCTGAGCTCCATGATGCTAGGTATCTTATGTGTTTTTTGGTCAACTGTTTCTCCAGTGCTGAAGAGAATTCAAGGTATTATTACTAGCACAGGTGCTCAGATAACAGTGATTTTAATGAAGGAATGAATGGGTCTGGGTATGACAGTGTTTGTGATTATAGGGGCAGTGCATAATTAATCAGGAGACTGGCCATGTTAATAAGATATTATTAAATTCATTTTTATTTGCCATTTCAATCACTTTTTCTCCTTGAAACTTTCCAGTGACATTATAAATGCCAAATGCAGCAAGGTCTTTGGTTTCAAACGTCTTCAACAGAAATATGAGTTTAGTATACCATCAGTAAGTAGAATTTACAAGGTATCATTTTGGTAGAATCATTAGGAGAAGTTCTTAAACTTATTAATAAATAACTCAAAAGATTTTAATAAAGTCATATTATGAATATTTCACTTTAGTTTTGGGGGATGGGGAACTCAGAAGCAATGTTTCATTTCTAAAACCACACTCCCATGAAGCTAAGCAGAAGGACTGCTTATAACAGAATTTTCCAGCCAAATTCTGAAGGGCCCCCAACAGGCTTTCTCAATTTGTGGGCACTGTCCTCTTACAATCTATTTCTTTCCAGACTCTCCTTGGAAACCAAAAATTTATGTCATTCTCTTCATATTTTAAAATGAAACTGGTCCTGATTGTAGAAAAATGAAAACTGAAAGCCTGTTTTTATCCAAGAATCTATGCTGGCTCAACACATAACTCATTAATATATGCCTTATTCTGGAGGCACCACCAATGACTCTGCCTCTGTATTATTCTTATCATTATTTGGACATTTCCTGAAACCTAGTCCACTTATGGCATTTGTGAAGATGAGTTGGGCCTAGATATGTGCTTAAAAAAGGACATTTAATAAACACTCTGACTGGTAATAGATTGGGAAGCAGATCTTTCATTTTATAAATGACTTATATCTCCTGCTCAAATTCATGAGTAGTGAAAGTCACATAGACTAAAAATATTTCTTTAAAAAATGAATATTCTCTTAGTATCCTGAAATGGTTCCTTCTCTTTGAATGCATTCAAACAAGTAGGTATCCCAGTATTTCACTGATAGCTTATCCAACTGCAGAATAGAATGGGAGAACTGTATAAAAAGGGTTTTCCTAGGGGAGCTCCATGGTCATTGTTCTATAAAAACATATGAACATATTGCTATAAACTCATCTTCACAGGAAGTCTCTCAGCTTAATAAGCACAGACCTGCAAGTTAATATTAAAATTCACTTTGATTTCCCAGCAACAAAGCTGATCCAACTAGGAGCTATTACATAAAACCCTTAATTGTCATATTCGTCATCACCCCTCTCAACAGAGACCACTGCCAACACCAAAACACCAGGCCTCAGTTCACCTCAGGAAATGTGCTACACAGACAGCCATCCCAATAACAATGCAGAAGTGAGATGTCCCTGTTTATCTTATCAACATGACACTCCCTTAATTTTTCAATTCTTTTTATCGATGTCCTCTTTCATGTATAGGTCTATTAGATTCTCCTTCCTCTACTGTCCTCCCAGGAATTGGTGCTTGCCAACTACAATAAGTTGTTTTGACAACTTGTCTAGCTATACAATACTCTGTTTCTTTCCCTCTGTAGTCTTTTTGGCTTCACATAAGTGCCTTCAAAATACAGCAGAGACTATCCAACCAAACTATGCAACAGGGGGAAAAGCTTTTGACACATAAGCACTGTCCTGCTAAAACCATAATCTTTCATAGGTTCATAGTTCCCTTTCTTTTTCTATTTATTTTTATGGCTAAATCTCCCTTGCTATCTTGTCTACTCCTATCTTAATAAGGAATGACTGCCGTGACTACCCCCATCTAGTTACGCCATTCACCGCCAGCACCTCTGCTCTCCTCGTGTGCTTCAAGAAGAACTGATTAGCACTTTGCATAATTAACCTGATTAGCACTGTGCATAATCAAACTGATTAGCACTTTGCATAATTAAAAAGAAATAATAATAATAACAATAATAAGCACTAAGTAATATCAAAAGCTGTTAGTACCACAGCCTTTTGGTTACATCCACATTAGTATGGTGCAGTGTATTTTGCACCTTCACACTGAAATCTTTAACTCAAAAGTAAAGAAAATCAATTAAAATATTTTCAATCCATGGTTTTTATATATATCCTCAGTTACCAAAATATTTGGTTTCTTGCCAGTACATGTCTCCCTCATTTTTGGTCTTAGACATTTTATTCATGCTAACATAGCAAAAAGACCCAGGTTCAATCCCCAGCACTGCAAAAACAGGAAAAGGATGTGGCGATTCACACTGGAAGCAATCCCAAAACATTCAGCCATTGAAAACCCTATGAAGGTCACTATGAGTTGGACAAAACTCGACGGCACCTCATAACAACAAAATGGCAAAAAAGAGGATATAACACAAAAATCACTGGAAAATAATCCAAATAAAATTAGAATTCAAGAAGCATGCTGCTTCTGTAACTATATAACTAACTCATGAGTTGCTTCTGGGTGACAGTGAGACAAATGCCACGAACTGGATGCGAATCAGGAAAACCTGGCTGTGCCATTTACTTTGTGACCCGGGTTGATTCACCTAGTCAGAACTTCAATTCCCTCATCTGTAACATGGAAATGATAATGTCAGTTATGATACCTCAAGAGTTGTCATTTAAAATAATAACTTAGGAAGGTGCTAAACTGTATGATACTACACACACATTAGGTATCCCATTCTATGTCCCTAAACCTTTCGTAGCCAATATTTTATTTTCATAGTCATTACACATTGACTAATATAAAATTTTATAATTATAGTGCCTTTAAAAAGTTAGTTATAAAATCTTTTGCATACTTTACCTTATTTCCTAGGCGATTGCTCAATATTATTAAAATTTTGACTTGTAGTTATAATTTTACTTTAGTAATTATTGTATCCATCATAGCCCTCATTTATGTTTCCACAGAGGTTAAGATCAAGCTGTTGCTGGAAATTCACAAGAAAGTACAAGAAACTCCAGTATATTTCTGTTAATTTAATACTGTGATATACAGAATTCTGCAACTCCACCTTTCTCCACCCTACTTGTAGCCAACCATCTGTTCCTTACTACTTCTTAGTTCAACTCCATTTTCCTGTAAGAAACTATCTCTGATATGCATCAGTCAGAATTTCCCTTTCTTGCTCATGCTCCCGTGTTGCAGCTTTAACTCTATTTCCTATAGCTTGCTATGGATAAAGTATTTATATGTCTGATTTCTTCAGTAGACTAGGAGTGCAGAGACAAACTATTGCAACTATTTTTCATTGCTCCACAAATAGTTACCATAATGTGGGTGGATATGATGAATACTTGTTACAGCTGCCATAAGGAAACTGGACACCCAGATATTTTTCTGTTACGTACTTACCATATAAGTGCTATATGCAAGCCTGAGGAATTTCCTCACTAACCATATGCTGGGGAGTACAAAGGTGTTTTGAAGCACCCATAACTACTTAATTAACCATGAAAATCAATCATTCACTTATTCACAAAAATGTGAGTGTCTAGTAAAAACTGGGGATTATGCTATATATTGAACATAGCACTGATCACATTCAAAAGGAATTGCTGGTTCCTCTGAAGGAACTTAAACTGTATGTATGTTTTGGGGACCTTAGTTTTTGAGAGGCTGGGGTGCGTGATACCGGCACTCCTTTGTAGAAAGGAAACCTTAAAATAACTAAGATGACCAATGGCAAGGCACCCATCATGAAACCACTAGGCCATTGTCAACCTAAGGAAAAGGAACTGAAATAAGCAGTCTTTTCCTGGGCCAATCATCCATTTTACAATTCATTTAGTTCAAAAAGCAAAATGCTGCTGTGGAGATTATTCAAGTCCAAATGTTCCTGGTGAAGGTGCTTCCAGTAATTCTGGGAAAGAAGCCAATCCCCTAGTTTTATATGTAAATATTTTAAAAACACACACATATATATAAGCGCACAGGAAAGGTTAAAAAGATGTCTTTTAAAAATCTATTTTAATAATTTTTTCTATAACTGTCCACAAAAGTTTGGGCTTTTTTGTAGTCTCGCATTTTCTTTTACACAATACACCTCCTTTTTTCTAAACTAAATATTTCTTCCATCTAATGACTCTCTTTATTAGACAGCATCTAATTTGCATACATTTACATACAATTTAACTGCTAGCTTGTGAGAACAAAGAAATGGCTCTGTATTGTACTGAAGGACAATACTCAGTAAAGGAAGGTACGAAAACCAACCAGCTTTGTGACTATGTAAGCTCTTTGTTTCAGATATTCCAAATTCTCTCTTGCTCTCTCTTTTTAACATGCTATTTAAAAGTGGTAAAAATTATTTCATCAAACAATAAAAGAAAGAAACTACTTTGTTTAACTGTCCACCACTACCCTCAGCTTGGTTACCACAATTCAGGGTCTTAAGTTTCCTAACTCTACCGCAACTTCCTGCATTAGATTGGATAGATTCAATCCCTTTGTCTACTTTGTCTTATTCGTAAAACCTCCTAGGATTCTGCTATGATAAAGCTCTATTCCAATACTGATTTGTGCTGCCACTCACCTTGTTTCTGAATGGACAGGATAGAATGTGGCATACTGTTCTCCAGTGAACAATGCATTGCCCTAGCCCAAGCAGGTTAATAGATTTTATTGAGACCTCAGTTCTTTGTCATATAAATGTATAAGCCAGCTCCTCAAATATAGTTTTCTGCATCCACTGGGGAGTAGATAGGGAAGAAAACTTGAACATAAGGAAGTAGTATATGGTAAAAAAAGAAGGTAGAGCTAAAAGAGCACTTGAGTCAACTGTTTCTGTACTCAGAAATGCTTTCCCTTTGTAAGTCTCCAAACCCACATAACTCTTGGTGAACGGAAAAAAGAAACAAATTTGAAAAGCAGGGACCCTTGATTCTCCTATGAAAGTAAATTCACATACTTTGTGACACAGTGTGAATCACTATGCCTCTTCTCTTGGTACCTCTCATGCTTGATGCATGAAGCAATCTTGAAGAGTTTGTTCAGTGTTTTGTAAATATAACTATTAAAAACACAAAATAAGTAATAACACTGCAGTCACAAACAAGTGAAAATAAACACTATAGGGATTAAGTTTCTGAAATGCCACTTATAAAATATCACCAAAAAAATAAAGTGTGCTATAAAATATGCTTTAATATTATAACAAGGGGTAGACATGTAAGGCAGGACACAAGGGCAACTGAATATCATAAAGCTACATATGGACTTGCTTCATAGACTCAATGGAAATATCTTCTATGTATGGATGCTAAAAGTATTCAGGGGAGATATATTTCCTTGGAAATATGTTTAATTAATATAATTAATTTGGCCTATTTTTCTGCATCTGATAATGCATATTTATAATTTTAATGACCAAAAGAGGTGTGAACTTGTCAGTGATAAGTGAAGAAATTCTATCACTCTGTGAGGCTGCAGAATGCCCACATGATTTGGAACCTTCAGTAGCCAAACAGATTGCACAAGCTCTACAAGCAATCTTGAAGCATGTCTGATTTTCCACCTGGTGAGAAGAAGCCTGAGTTAGAGGCAGTATCAGCGCTGGAGTGCTGTCATAGACAAACTCTGCCAACTTCTTAACCTATCAGCAATTGTGAATATTGATCAAAATAGCACTGAAATGATTAGACACCGTACTTAAAAAAAAAAAAAAAAAAAAAAAAAAAAAAAAAAAAAAACTCTAGGTGTTGACTAGATTCCAGGCATTAAAATGAGTTGTCTGGAAGTCACTGACACTATGCCTTAGTTCTAAAAGTATCCTTAAATTCCAGAGAAGCTGACTTGAACCCTCAAATTTCTTGCTCCATGCAGAAATTAGACCATCAACTCATGGTGCTTTAGTGTCTGTCATTTCTGAGACTGTGTTATATGAAATTTCTGATTCTAGGGCTCATTAGATCTTTCTTGTTAATACAGAGGAGGTACTTATTTTTGTGTCATAGACTATTATCAGTCAGTAAGCAGCATCAGATGGATTTTTTATACTCTAACATATTAAATTCACCTTGTTTGCTTCTAAACCACCTCTTCATACTAACTCAGCCAACATCACCTGTGCTGGAGGTAGTTGAGATCCACCTCCTCAATGCGTGTTACCACGGTGACAAAGTAGTGACCTAATTTACACACACCTGCTGGGTTAATTGGGCCAAAATGAAAGATGATATATATGCTGAAAATCCAAAAACTGATTTTTTCCCTCAAAATTAAATATTTGATTTTTTTAAATTAGCAGTTTTTAAAGTAAAGTAACATGCTCCAGGTGTGCATTTGCCAGTTAATATACTCTGTTTCATGACATTTGAGTAGCAAAATATATTGAGTGATAACTACAAATCTTTTATGTATTTTCGGTGTGCAATGATTTATAATGAGTAAGTGGTCTCAATCACTGAGTACATGGAGTGTGCTTGAAGGGTCAGGCTACTGCCTCAAAGCAAACAGGGATATTAAAATTGTGGCAAGTTATCAGGCAGAGTCTGGGCTGTCTTTGAAAATATAAGTTCGCTTTGGTGAAGCTGTTCTTTATAGCCTGCAGTGGTATGCAACATATTTTAGACAACAACATCACTTACCTCTGCTGGAACTCTATCCATCTCTGAACTCATCCTTCCCAGAACACCGAGAGCTTACCTTTGCGCCACAGAAAGTTTTAAACTGAAAACTGGTACGAATATAAACAGATACTTTCCAAGACTGCTCATCCAGACACAGCAATGTGTAGATGGTATATGTAAATGCATTGAAAGGCTCAAGAATGCATATATCTTTGACTCATCTATTCTACTTATAAGATTTCACCCTAAGAACATGATCAGAGATGTTCATGAAAAAATATTTTCACAATGATATCTATAGGTTATTTTAATACAAAAAGTTGGAAGCAACTTATAGGTGCAAGAATAAAAGCTTGGCTAGGTAAATTATAACACATCCATTTGTGTGGAATATTATATAATCGCCTGCAGCTGTAGCCCTGTGGCATCTGATCCTGTCAGATCTCGGAAGCTAAGCAGGGTCGGGCCTGGTTAGTACCTGGATGGGAGACCACCTGGGAACACCAGAAGCTGTAGGCCTAGGAGAAGGACCTGGCAACCCCCTCCCAAAAATCAATCTGCCATTGAAAACCGTATGAACAGCAGAGAAGCACTGACAATAGCGTTTCCCCTGTTGTACAGAGGGTCACTATGAGTCGGATACCAACGACGGCACCTAACAACAACAATTATATAATCAATAAAAAATCATGTAATAGAAAAATTATTTATTAATGGAAACAAATGTTCATAATATACTGCTAATTGAAAAAAATCACAGTGCTCAACCATGTGTGGAGCATCATCCTATTCTTGTATGTACACATATATATGTATACCAAATACTAATAATAACTTTTCTCTTAAGGATTAGTAATGTCAAGGAAAATTTTACTGTCTTCTTTGGGACATTTCAATTTTTCCAAAAAGTTTTATAACGATGATACATTTCTTTTAGAATAGAAAAATGAATATTACATTAAAAAGTGAAAAGAAGGAAAAAAGTTAAATGACATTCCTCATCCCTCTCCTCTACTTAGATTTCAAATTTCACCAATTTTTACTTCTCTCTGTTTCAACTGCAGTCATAAGTATAATGGATGTTAAATTGGATAATGTTCTTTTATCGCTAAATATTCAACTTCTCTAATTGAATGCAACCTTTGCTTATTTGGAAATCTTACCAAATTATCAGCCATCAGAACCCTTAGAGTCTCTAAGTTGCTTTTTAAGCTAACAAAAAACATATGAAACAATTGCCTTTTAATAATGATGACTACTTAAAGTGAACTTTTCAAGATACAAATAAATTTATTTATCACCTGGCTATTATTGCATCCTGCTTAAATTACAACTTTCACATTTTGATTTCATTTGTACAGTTGTAAGGTTTTGCTGATAAGTAAATGCTTCTCTTAAGTAAGTAAAATTAACATTACCATATGAACTGGATTTGCTGTTAAAAGTATCTCACTAGGGGTTTGATTTATTCTATGATGCTTTTACTGATTTAATCATTACTTAGACAATCCAAATATAATAATTTATTCTTATCAGTAAGGGTTTCTTGGGATTTCCTATGTCACAAACAACAGACATCAGTGATTGATAAAGAAAAATATGTCAATTTTGACAGGTCACTTCTCATTCTTTTTTTTTTTTTTTTTTTTTTTTAACCTTAGTGCTGATCTATGCCTTACTTAGGAGTTTATAGGCTGGGAATTAGCTAGGTTGGTAGAGTGCTGCTCTGCAGTCTCTGAGATCCCAGGTGCAATTCCTAGCACTGCAAAACTGGGAGAAGGACATAGCAATCCACTCCCAAGGCAATTCTGAAACAATCAGCCATTGAAAACCCTAAAAGGGTCACTATGAATTGTACTGATAATTATTGGTGACTGAAATAAAAGGTTGGAAACAAAAAAGAAGGCTCAGTAGTTGGAAAATATGGACTTGGTGAAAGAAATGATGCTGGAGATTGTATGATAGAATTTTGTCAGACCAATAACCTTTCCACTGCAAATACATTTTTTCACCAACATAAACGGCAAGTACACACATGGAATTCATACAGCAACCAAACTGACTACATATGTGGAAAAAGACAATGGAAAAGCTCTATATCTAATGTCAGAACAAGAGCAGATACTGATTATGGATCAAACCATCAACTTCACATATGCAAAAGTTCAAACTGAAGATGAAGAAAATTAGAACAAGTGTACAAGAACCAAGGTATGACCTTGAGTATATCCCACCTGAGTTCAGAGACAACCTCAAGAACAGGTTTAATGTATTAGACCAAATGATAGGAGACCAGAAGAGTTGTGGCATGACATAAAAGATATCATTCAAGAAGGTAGCAAAAAGTTCTTAAAAAGACAAGAAAAAAAGAAAAGACCAAATTACACGTCAAAAGAGATACTGGAACTTGCCCTTGAACATCGAACTGCTAAAGTAAAAGAAGACATGATAAAGCTAAGGAACTAAACAGATTTCAAAAGGCAGCCTGAGAAGACAAAAACAAATATTATAATGACATGTGAGAAGAGCTGGAGGCAGAAAACCAAAAGGGAAGAACATGTTCTGTGTTTCTCAAGCTTAAGGAAGTGAAGAAAAAATTCAAGCCTTGAGTGGCAATAGTGAGAGATTCTACAGGGAAAATATTAAATGATGCAGGAAACATCAAAAGAAGATGGAAGGAATACACAGAGTCATTATACAAAAAAGAATTGGAAGATGACTAACCATTTCAAGAAGTTGCATCTGAAGAGGAACCAATGGTATTGAAGGACGAAGTGGAAGCTGCCTTGAAAGAACTGGTGAAACACAAGGCTCCAGGAATTGATCGAATACCAATAGAGATGTTTCAGCAAACAGATGCAGCACTGGATGTCTTAACATGTTTATCCCAACAGATGTGGAAAACAGCTACCTGGCCAGCTAACTGGAAGAGATCCATATTTGTGCCTATTCACAAGGTACAAGATCTTAGTTTTCTTTATTCAGAGCTCTATATCTAGTGCCTTAGGACCATGTCTACTCACAAGAAAGGAGATCTAACTGAATGTGGAAACTATTGATATCATTAATATCACATACAAGCAAAATTTTACTAAGGATCACTCACAAGGGATTGCAGCAATATATAGACAGGGAATTACCTGAAAATCAAGCCAGAATTCAGAAGTGGCCAGGGAACCAGGGACATCATTGCTGACATCAGGTAGATATTAGACAAAAGCAGAGAATATAAAAAAGATGTATATCTATGTTTTATTGACTATGCAAGGGCATTTGACTGTGTGGGTCATAACAAGTTATGGATAACACTTTGAAAAGTGGGAATACCAGAACACCTAATTGTAATCATGAGGAATCTGTACGTGAACCAGGAGGCAGTTGTTCGAATAGAATAAGGAAGCACTGCCTGGCTTAAACCTGAGAAAGGTGTATGCCAGGGGTATATACTTTCACCATATCTCTTCAATTTATATGCTGAGCAAATAATCTGAGAAGCTGGACTTTATGAGGAAGAGCATGGCATCAGGATTGGAGGAAGACTCATTAACAACCTGCGTTATGCAGATGACACCACTTTGCTTGCTGAAAATGAAGAGGATTTAAAATATTTACTGATGAGGATCAAAGATCACAGCCTTCATTGTGGACTGTGACTGAACATCAACAAAAGTCCTTACAACTGGGTCAGTATGCAACTTCACAATAAATGGAGAAAAGATTGCAGTTGTCTACGATTTTGCTTTATTTGGCCCTACAGTCAACACCCGTGGAAGCAGCAGTCAAGAAATCAAAAAATGCATTGCTTTGGGAAAATCTGTGGCAAAAGATTTCTTTAGAATATTGAAAAGTAAAGATGTCACATTGAAGACAAAGGTGTGTCTGACTCATGCCATGGTATTTTCAGTCACATCATATGGTTGTGAAAGCTGGACATTGAACAAGGGAGGCAGGAAAAGAATTGATGCTTTTGAATTATGGTGCTGGAGACAATCTATCGAATATATCCTGGACTGCCAAAAGAACCAACAGATCTGTCCTAGAAGAAGTGCAACCAGAGTGCTCCTTGGAAGCAAGAATGGCTAGACTGCATCTTACATATTTTGGACAGGTGGTCAGGAGAGACCAATCCCTGGAGAAGGACATCATGTTTGGGAGAGTGGCAGGTCAGCGAAAAAAAGGAAAACCTTCCACCAGATGGATTGACACAGTGTCTACAACAATGGGCTTAAACATAAATAAGATCGTGTGCCTGGCACAAAATCAGGAAGTATTTCAATCTGCTGTACATAGGGTTGCTATGATTTGAATGCAACTTGAGGGCACCTAACAATGAGTCGGCCATAGATTCATATACTCATATACTCATATACTTCCAGCAATAATATATGTGTATATATATGTTGTTATTAGGTGTCATTGAGTCATGTCCCACTCACAGTGAACCTCATAGGGTTTTCAATGGCTGATTGTCTTTGAGATTGTTTTTGGAGTGGGCTGCCATGTCCTTCTCCCATTTTTGTGGTGCTGGGGTTTGAACCTAGGGCCTCAGACAGCACAGAGTGACTCTACCAACTGAGCCAACACCTAGCCCATGCATGGATATATGTATATGTGTGTGTAGATATATGTGTATGTGTGTGTATGGTGCTATTGTGGTTAAGTGCCATGGAGTTGGGTCCAATTCATAGCAATCCTCATAGGGTTTTCAATGGCTGATTGTTTTCAGGATTGCTTCAGGAGTGGATTGCCAAGTCCTTCTACCATTTTCATGGTGCTGGGGATCGAACACAGGGCCACAGGAGAGCAGAGCAGCACTCTACCAACTGACTTACACCCAAGGATTGACACTGCTTAGCTTCTGAGATCTCACAGAACTGGAAACCAGAGTCATATGGCTGTGGTTGCTAGGTACCATTGAATTGGTGTCTGACTTATAGAGGCCTTATGTACAACAGGTGAAACAGTACTGTTAGTGCTTCTCTGCTATTCATAGGGCTTTTCAGCCACTGATTGTTTTTTAGGAGTGGGTTGCTGGGTCGTTTTCCCAAGCCCACAGGACTGGATATTCTCAGGCAGTCTCTCATCCTAGTACTACCAAGTACTAACCAGGCCCAACCAAGATCTGATGGGATCCAACGCCATCAGATGGCTGCAGGCATCATATGGCTCTGTGTGTGTGTGTGTGTGTGTGTGTGTGTGTGTGTGTGTGTGTGTGTGTGTGTGTTTTATTTTTTTGGCTTTTTGAGACAGGGTCTCAATATGTAGTTCAGGATGGCCTGGAGCTCACTATGTAGTCCAAGCTGGCCTTGAGCTCTCAATCTTCCTGGCTCAGTCTTCTGAGTGCTGGGATTACAGGTATGTGCCACCAGGCCCAGTCTTAGGACATTTTTGAAGGAAAAATTTTAATAAATAGCTACCAAAATTTTAACTACGCAAATATATGTAAGAAAATATGAAATCTATATATTAAAATAAATACAAATGTATACTTAAAAGGATGCTGACTGTAATATTTTTTGAACAGCAGTGAAATTGGAAATAAAGAATGTTAGTAAATTAGGCAGTGGTAAGTAGATTTTCATTACATACTTAAAACAGAAATATTAGGTAGCTATCAAAAAGAGGAGAAGGACAGACAGCCATTGAAAACCCTCTCAGGGTCACTATGAGTCAGATACCAACTCGACGGCACCTAACAACAACAACATCAAAAAGAAGAAAAGATATAGTATTATATACTATAGTATAAATACTATAAAACCTCTGATATATAAAATGTCTAATACATCACATTAAGAAAAAATACAAAAAAGTTTAAACATTATAATTCCATATCTGTTTTTAACATAAAGTCATAAATACACTTTTCTATGCATACTCTCTAGTGAATAGTATCATAAGTTGGTGGAGACATAATTTTCATTATCTTCATGATGACTCAAATTTTTTACCATGTGAATATATTTGAAAATAAAAATAACAAAATTATTCAGTGCAGTGGTAAATGGTGAAAAGTACACTGTACAGAAGTAAAGAATACTGTATTATTCAATTCCTCACTTCATTTGTCTAGACCTCTAGTAAATAATTCAACTTCATTGGGTTTTAATTCCTTATCTGTAAAATAATTGAATTAGCTGAAAAGACATGCTATAAATTATCTTATAGTTCATATGGGATATACTTTTATGTGGTAATAATCCAATATACAATGATAGAAAAATATATTTGAGACAAATATCAATTTTGAGCATCTATAGCTACCAAAATGAACAAATATCTAGGAACTTGGTGTTTTGTATGAAGACTTTAGCTATATCTTTATAACAAAAGCAAATAATGTATATCTTGAAAAAATTGAGAAGCTAAATGAATTAACTATTATCTTAAATACTATACCTCTGCCCACACAAGTAGTGCTTCTAGGTCTCAACAATTCAGCTATGCCAAGGTTTTCAAACATGCCAAATAAGACTGATCAGAAAAGCATTTTGTATACATTTAACTATGTGACAGCCATGGCCACAGCTCAAGTTGATTTATTGAATCTGTCCTGATATATAAGTCCTGCAGAGGTAGCCCTGTGGCATCCGATCCTATCAGATCTTGGAAGCTAAGCAGGGGCGGGCCTGGTTAGTACTTGGATGGGAGACCACCTGGGAACACCAGGCACTGTACACTTGGGAGATAGACCTGGCAACCCACTCCCTAAAATCAATCCGCCATTGAAAACCCTATGAACAGCAGAGAAGCACTGACAATAGTGTTTCGCCTGTTGTACATAGGGTCCCTATGAGCTGGATACCGACTGGACAGCACCTAACAACAACATCCTGATATATATCGTCATATAAACAACACAAGTAGAACTAAATATCAACATTAGTTTATAATTCAGGTATACATTTTAGTGAGCACTCTTAAATGTCCTTGTGATATTCTATAAAATGATAGACTATGCTTACAAGTAAGAAATCCTCAGTATTTTGTTTTTAATTGGTGATATTTGAGGCTTCAGTATGATAACGGTCTTCCATTGTGACTCACTATTTTTGACACTTGGAGAGATTTTTTTAAAAAGGAAAATTTCTCAGTTATGAGTTGGGTAATAAATTTTGTGGCCATCAAGATTACACAGTGGAAATTGTGCTCTGTGATATTTCTGGGAATGTAAGTAGTCCTTTCTTTATTTTCTGGTTTCCCTTATTGTGACTATTGTTATTGTTAGATGCCAGTGAGTAGGGTAGGACTCAAAACAGATCCTTATAAGGTTTGCAATAGCTGATTGTTTCGGGATTGCTTCTGGAGTGGATTGTCATGTCCTTCTTCCATTTTTGTGGTGCTGGAGATCAAAGTTGTGTCCTCAGAGAGTATTATGATTAGAATAGAGTATATGAATTTTCTTGGTAAGATGGTAAAACTGATAACAATGATGTGTTATTAATCACGCCATAGCCTGGTTTGTAAACTAAGATGTAATTCAATCTATTAAAAACCATATTGGGAAATTTTAGTTTCTGTAGTGAAAAAAAATTAAATCTTCTTCTCTAAAAACTTAACCACTTCTGAAACTGTAATTTAACTCTGTTTTCCAAGTGGATAAGGTAGACTATTCACTTCTTTTTGTATTTTTTCATATAGTAACCATATGTACAACAGAACAAAACACTACCCAATACTGTACCATCCTGGCACTATGTCATTTCTTCTTTGCTATTCATAGGGTTTTCAATGGCTGATGGTTTCAAGAGTGGGCTGCCAGGTCCTTCTCCCAAGCCTATAGCACTCAGTATTCTCAAGCGGTCTCCCATCCAAGTACTAATCAGGCCTGACTCCACTTAGCTTCCAAGATCAGATAAGATTGGATACCAAGATGGTATGGCTGTAGGCACAATATTGATTACACATATTAAACTCAAGAAAATTCAATAAAATTTCATCAATTCCAATAATTTACCTTCCTCTTGTTAGAGAAAAATAATTTAATTTTGAATGAAGCATTTGGAGAAATTTTTGTTTCAGGATGAAAGTATAGGTGGTAACAGATTTCCTGTGTTTAACTGACATGGAAAGATAACTATATACCCCAAATTCATTCCATGTTAAAATTTGCACTACTATGATATTAACACTAAAA
>VMDO01007453.1:38943-91281 GCA_007922755.1 Pedetes capensis | reverse complement strand
ATTTTGATGTACATTATTCATATAGGTTCCCTCTTACCCTCTTGTATGCCTCCCCCCCACCCTCCCCATCTAAGTCTTCTCTATCATTTACTAGGTAATAATTTTCTATATGTACTTGAGTCCCAGTTCTGTTTAAGATAGAAATTTTTCCTGTAGCGAACTTTGTTATTATCTTGTCAGAACAATTGCATGCATTTTCTAGACCATTTATATTGACACCATTCTTAGCTTTTTTCTTTCCGTTTTATTTTGATCCACCTTTGAATAGGATGTTTCCTTCTTAAAATTTTTATTCAACTCCCACATATGAGTGAAAACGTGGTGTTTCTCTTTCTGAGCTTGGGTTCGTTCACTTAAAATAATTTTCTCCAATTCCATCCATTTTGCTGCGAATGACCTTATGTCATTATTCTTGATTGCTGAGTAGTAGTCCATCGTGTATATGTACCATAGTTTTTTTATCCATTCTTCTGTTGAAGGGCACTTTGGTTGATTCCATATCCTTGCTATTGTGAAAAGTGCAGCATTGAACATGGAGATGCAAGTGTCTCAGTGGTATGATGACCCATCATCCTTTGGGTAAATTCCCAGTAGTGTTATGGCTGGGTCATACAGTAGATCTATTTTCAGTTTTTTAAGATATCCCATATTGATTTACCCTTCTTTAAAGAAATCTTGTTACATTGCTATGAGGCTGTGCGTTATTCTGCCCTGTATCTTGCACAGCCAATGTTTCTGACTCTTATTTCTTTGTTGTTATTGTTGTTTTGGAGTTTTTTATTGTGTATGTTTTTTGTTACATTTTTTGAGACAAGGTTTTGCTAGGTCCCTGACTGGCTTCAAACTTGTGATCCCTGTGCTTTTGCTTCTCAGGTGCTGGCATTATAGATGTGTGCCACCATATCTTGCTGTGATTTCTTTTTAAGTACCATTACCCCTCAGTATTTGTGGGGGATTGGTTCCATGACCCCTTGAATATTAAAATCTGTGGGAGTTGGGTCCAACTTGTAGCAGCCCTGTGTACAGCAGAGTGAAATACTCCATGATGCCATGCCATGCCCAGCATATTGTCAGTGCTTCTTTGCTATTCATAGGGTTTTCAATGGCAGATTATTTATTTATTTATTTATTTATTTATTTATTTAGTGGCACTGGGGGTTGAACCCAGGGCCTCACACTTGCATGCTTTGCAAGTGCTGGACCACTGAGCTGCACCTCCAGCCCATTTTTTTAACTTTTTTTGAGACAAGGTCTCGCCAAATCGCGCACACTGCCCATGGTCTTGAACTTGCGATCCTCCTGCCTCTGCCTACTGAGCTGCTGGGATTACAGGTGTGTGCCACCGCACCCGGCTAATGGCAGATTGTTTTAGGAATGGGCCCCTGGGTCCTTCTCCCAAACCTATAGCACCCAGTATTCCCAGGCAGTCTTCTATCCAAATATTAACCAGGCCCCACCCTTCCTAGCTTCCCAAGGCCTGATGAGATTGCACATCAAGGTGATGTGGCTGTAGGCATAGAATGACATAATATTTCCATATATCCTATGCACATCCTGATTACTTCCCATCATCTCTAAGCGACTTAAAATACTTAATACAAGGTAAGTGCTATGTAAAAGTTGCACTACATTGTATTGTTTAGGAATACTGACAATAAGAGTCGTACATATTCAGTACAGACACAATTTTTTTTCCAAAAGTTTTTGAATAGAGGTTGGTTGAATCCATGCATATACAATATTGGACATAAAGAGCTGAAAAAAAAATATATCAGTAAATCTTTTCCAGAGGCAGTATGATATAGTCATTTGTGCATGAATTCTAGAATCAAATTGCCAGAGTTTGAGTACTGACATTATTATGTTTCCTTAGGCAATTCATTTGACCTCTCTGTACCTCAGACTTTCTATCATAAAATAGAAACAAAAATAGTACTTATTTCCTAGAGTTATTGTGAGAATTAAATCTAAAGTCTTTTTAGAACAGTACATGTTAGGTCGGGCTGGGATTTAGCTCAGTGGGTAGAGCACTGCGCTGCAGTCTCTGAGGCCCTGAGTTCAATTCCCAGCACCACAAAAATGGGAGAAGGACCTGGCAATCCACTCCCAAGGCAATCCCGAAGCACTCAGCCATTGAAAACCCTATGAGGGTCGCTATGAGTCGGATACTGACTCGACGGCACCTAACAACAACAACAACAACATGTTAGGTCAATGAGTATTAATTGTCGTATGCAACATGCAGTTGTTGTATGCAACATGATTAGTAAGTATAAAGATAGGTAAGTATAAAGCTAAAAGGATTGAGAGACTTTTGGCAGTTTAAAGCATCCACTCCAGCAGTTGTTATTGTTATTATAAATAAAGTTTTATTGGAACACTGACATACTCATTTGTTTGCATACTGTCTGTGGTTGCTCTGGTGCTACAACAACAGAGTTGAGAAGTTGTAATAGAGACTATAGCTTGCAAAGCCTAAAATATTTACTATCTGGCACTTTTTGGAAAAAATTGCTAACTATTGGTCTAGATGGCAACAAGTGCTTCATACTGGCACATATTAAGTGCTAAGGAGTGATATTAATATTATTCCATGAACAAGTATTTATTAGGCTCCTTCTGTATATTTCAGACTAAATATGGAAAATATGAAAAGAACATATGGAAGTCTAGAAGTGAAAATAATCCTTCATATTTCCATTCCCAGAGAACAACCTTAATAAAATTTAGTATATGTATTTTTAACCATTTTTCCTTTCTTCAGACATAGTTACATATAAATTGAAATTATTATTTGTTTATATTTTGCATCATTGGTTTAATATAGTTTGGTGACCTACTTGATATCAAAAATATATTTCCATAGGATTGAAAGTTTCCATAGGATTGAAAGTTGCTTAGTGTTTCTAATAACTTTCATTAAATGTACGTATCATAATTTACTTAAACAATACCCTATTGTTGGAAATATAGGTTATAGTAAGCTTTGAGCAAATAATATTGGAATTAACATCTTAGAGCATAAATCTCTATTTTGATATATGTTTATCTTTGGTTTAGATTGGTGGTGGAGTTCTTGGGGTAAAGAATAATCAGTATTTTCTTACCATTGATGCTTCAAAATCTTTTCCCCAATGAAACTGGATAGTAATCATAAGCCAACTGAATTTTTTCTTAATATCTTTAGGAAAAAGTTGATTTTCAGCATGCTCATGGTTTACAAGAATTGGAATTTATTCGAGGACATTCTGATACAGAAGCAGCAAGACTCTGTGTGGACCAGTGGCTAAAAATGCCAGGTATTTTTAAAAGATTACATTAAGGTTACTGAGCTTCCTAAAGGCTTAAGGCAGAAAGTGTGTCTGTTTTGTTCAGTTGCTAATAAGCATATAAGGTTTTGAAATTTAGTTTTAGTGATTCTAATATCACTCATAATGGACTGCTCTTTAATGGCTTCCTTTGCCAGTTGTCTTCCTTCTTTAGCATGAGTATATTTTGAGTATAAGCAATACAGATCATCCTTGAGTCCATTAAATATTGTTCATTTATTCATTTTTGTATTTAGTAGTTAGTACATAAAATAGTCCATATGTTTATGAGAGGCTATAGAAGAGTTTATTTGCGGTCAAAAAAGGCTTCTCTAGGGAGATGGGATTTAAACTGAGATCTAGAGGATTGGTGTTTACTTACTCATCATTTAGCCTACGTAGATATTTTGTAAGGAAATGTCCACTTAAGACTCAAGTAAAGCATCAGCTAGCTTCGTCATTACTAACTTTCTGGAAGGATCACTGTGGAACAGTTCTCCTACAAATAGATAATCTGGAATTCTCAAGAGGAAGTTCAGAAAATTTCACTATAGCAACTTTTCAACTTTTCTTATACAATATCCACATTATCCTTAGTTGAAGATTTAATCTAGCAGGTGGTTTAATTATAAAAAATCCTCAGAAATACCTATGTGTGAAGTGCTTAACTTTGTTGATTTTTAGGCAGATTTCCTTTTAATACAGTCATGTTACCACTTATAAAAGATTCTAATAATTTATATTTGTTGATATTTAGCAGTTGGTCCTTGATTTTAATAGATTTTTTGACACTTTGATACCATTTCAAACTGTATTTCCTCATTCTTTCTCAATTTGCTAGTGTCCAATAAACTTCTACTCCACCTACCTCTAGCCCCCACCTTTTAAAATATCTTTTCTCCTTTATTCTTCTTTGCTTGTGAGGCTAATAAATGGCCCCCAGATAATACTTGGGACTGCTAAGTTAATATAGCTGTTGTATATCATGTCTGGTTATGTGGTGAGCTAATTTTTGTTTATTCTGCATAAGGTTAGTTGCTGAGCCTTCTTTGCTCTCACAGTACTTTATTCATTTCTATGGGATACTATTTACTCTGTTATGTGGAATTGATTTATTTAGATGTTTGTCTTTTCCACTAGACAAAATGCTCTTTGAGAACAGAGACCAAGTTTTACTAGTCCTTATGGTGTCAGTTCACAAAAAGAATGCCCAGTGTAGAGATATTTAAAACATGTTGCTTGAATATAAAATTGAGGTGGACTGTAAATATTTGCATGATGAGCACAAATGCCTACAACTTGGGTTCCAAGTTTGACCGTTATTCACTTAAACAAAAGAACGTTATGGCATTCCAGACCTCCTTTACTGTATTTAGAAAATATGTAAAATGATTTTGCCTCTTGGTATGTTCTTTGAAAGTTTATAGTTTTTAAAAATCCCTCTTGGTGTGTTTTCAGTTTTCAAAGAAAGAAGTTATTGGCTGGTTCAGTGGTTTTACCTTAGCTGCATCAGAATGATCTAGGAAACAGATGCTGGGCCCCATCATCTCTAGAGGTTTTTCTCCAGTTTTGAGGAAGATTTCTAAGTGGATAGGAAAACAGGTTGGAACTACAAACCTTTGTTATCTCTAAATTCTCATCTAAAAATTGTTTATTTCCCATAAGTCTTAAATTAACACTTTTAGGTCCTATATAGAGTGGTTGTTGGGTCAGTAGTATGCCCCATTAAACTTAGTTCATGGCCTCTGGATTGTCAGAGTATTGTAACACTCAGTAGATTGAGTTGAATTATCGAGTATCTGGTTATGTATTTCACTGAGCAGACCGAGTAGGAACAAATGAATTTTTTAGCTGTGTCTGTATGGTGTTACAGGACTTGTTGTCTGTCTACTTTCAAGTCACTCCTGGCATGTTGATAGCAGATAAGCTTGAGACTAGAGTTAAAAATTATATTCTTTTTTCCTTTTTTCTTTCAACCCCCCTCCCCCTCCCAGTTTTTGGTGATCAGCATAGGGTTTTTGCTTGGTGCCTGAAACAATGTAAAAAAGAAGTTTGGAATCTATTGATAGAACAACTGCTATAGTATTGGAGTATATTTTGTATGGTGCTGTTCCATAAATGAGCTTTGGAGAGTGTTGAGATCTTTTAAAAGAGTATAGTTGAGGAAAGTAAAGAAGAGCATTATTCTGTTTAATTATTTAAAAAATGACATTTTATTTCTTGGTAGTTTTAAAGGACTCTATTCCAAAGTCCTAAGGTATTATAATGAGATTTCCTGATTATTAATACTCACAATTACTATAATTTAGGACAGTCTGTTTTTCTGTTATTATCATTTGCAGTGCTGGGGGTCTAACCCAGTGACTTGTGTATGCTGACAAGTGCTCTATCACTGAGCACCCATCTCTGGACCATCCTTTTTTTTTTTTTTTTCCTGTACTGGGTGTTGGACCCAGGGCCTCACGGTTGCATGCTCTGCAAGTGCTGGACCACTGAGCTGCACCCCCAGCCCATTTTTTACTTTTCGAGACGGGGTCTTGCTAAGTTACACAGACTGCCACTGGTCTTGAACTTATGATCCTTCTGCCTCCCCCTCTCAAGCCGCTGGGATTACAGGCTTGCGTCACTGCGCCTGGCTGCACCATCCATTTTTTATAGACCTTTACTGTGGGGGCCAGTTTGCATAAGTTTAAATACCAGTACTTACCCGTTCTAAACCGATGTTCTTTATAGTACTTAAGGGAAAATGCTGTTTAAACTCTGTATTTTGCTTTTCCATGGGGAAGGCTTGCTTTCTTTTGATAGATTGTTTTCTCCAACTTAATTTTTATGCTGAGTCTGTAGTTGTAGCTAAAAGAGGTCCTAATGGGAGACTTCTGGAATATGAATGGACAATTATAAAAACTGTCACTGCATTAAAATAGTTAAAAATAGGACTTGGACTATCGCTCAGTGGTAGAGCACTTGCTTAGCATGAATCATGCCCTAGGTTTGAGCCCCAGAACAATATATACACATATACACACAGACACATACACACACAAATTAGAGATAGAAAGATATATTATCATTTAATACCTCATTAAGAATAAAGTATGATAAGTACTATCTTACCCATTTTTTATCAGAATATATTTAAGGCATTTTGGTAATTTGATAGAATTCCCCTCATAAAGGTTAAGATAGCAGTAAAGCAGTTAAGATGATAAACATATACAACCATTATTAGATTTAAAAACTAGATTATGTTAAAGGAATTATTCCATTCTAGTTAAATGTTTAGAGACTCTGGAGAAGCTGCCATAGAGATAAGTGTCCAGTTTTCCATTGTATAAAACATTCAAGGCATTTGAGAAAGACAGCCCACAAGAGACAGTAATAGTTATCAATAGTTATCAAACTATCAATGTCTGATTCCTCCTGGCAATTTTACAGTTTTTTTAATATAACATAACTCTAAAACTTCCATCTTATAGCATATGTTGGGAATGTTTCTAGGAAGAAAATTTGACAAGGGTGATTAGTCTACAGGAATTGTGTGACTATAAAACCCAAGACTGTAATGTGGGAAAGGGACAATGGACCTGGATAAAAACATTAAGAAAGGGTAATGGTGGGAGTGTGGGGCATCGCCCTGCTGCTGGACTCGCTCCGGTGATGAGTGGGAACCAGCCGCCAAAGATCTGTGGTCTGATGAGGGGGAGCTGAGTACCCAAGAGCCGCGCTGCTCGGAAAGGAGGCATATGCCAACATGTGCTCTGAGAAGCCTTGAAAAAGGCAGGCTCAGAGGCTTCTGCCCACGGTGGCTCCTTGCTTCTTTCTTCCCAGTGAAGATGCTGACTCCTAGTGCTCTGCTCCAACAGCTGTTTGTTGTTTCCTTGTCTGTCCTGGTCAATGGAATGGACCCTGACTGCTCTGTGTATCACCCTTATATACCCTTCTGGGGCTAGCAGGGGACCAATCAGAGGCAGTCATCCCATATGGGTTTCAGCCAATCAGGGGGGATATTCAAATTTGGTTTTGTAAAAGTAGCCAATCAGGGGTGGTTTCCAAACGGTCCATTCAGGGGTTTGGAAACAGCCAATCAGTGTCGAGGGGTCTGAGGTGAGGTATTGGATGCCAGCGCCAGCTTTGGGAGCTTGGCAACCCTGAGTTCCCAGATGTAGGGCAAAGGTGATCACCTGGGGAACAAGCCTCAGACCTCCAAGGGGCCTAGATAGGCCCCGGGGCGAACTGCCTCTCTAGGCAGTGCCCTACAGTGGGAGAAGTATTTCTAATTGAATCTTGAAAGGAGAAAGGACAAAATAAGATAGAGAGGAGAGAGATAACATTAAGTAAATCTCTTCTTTATGTTCTATAAATTTATTATTACTAATACCTGTGTTACTCAATGTCCATGTTGAAGCTGATGGATCAGTGTCTGGATTCCTCAAAAAATAACACTCTTAACCTTCAGCCTCCCTGCCCTCTTTACTCCCCAGTCTTCACTTCAGTTAAGTGGTTTAACATAATTTTGGTAGAATTCAGGTCTGCTGTAATATTATGTGTTTAAGATAGTTAAAAGAGAACTTAAGAAAAGTTCTTTACCAACTTAGTATCAATGAAAGGAAGGGAGTAGGGGCTTGATTTTCTTTTCTTTTCTTTTTTTTAATTCCTTTATTTTTTAAATTATTTTTTATTCCCCTTTATTTATAAATGTTGGGGTGTAATAGGCTTTTGCTATTTCCAGTATGCAACTATAACATTGCTGTTGGTTACACTTTCATCATCAGCTTACATATTTCACAGACCCTTTTGATAAATATATAGTAAAAAATTATGCAATAATGGGTTATAATACCTTTTGTCTTTTTCATGTATATTTGTATTGGGTCGTATGGCAGTTCTATTGTTAGTTTTCTAAGGTATCTCCATATTGATTTCCAAAGTGGTTGAACTAATTTACAGTCCTACCAGCAGTATAACAGGGTTCCTTTTTCTCTATATCCTCGACAGCATTTGTTATTTTTTTGCTTTGTGGATGTTGGCCATCCTTATTGGAGTGCGATGGAATCTCAGTGTTATTTTGATTTGCATTTCCCTAAGAGCTAGGCATATTGAGCATTTTATCTGTTTTTTGGCTCTTTGAACTTCTTCATTTGAGAACTATCTGTTCATTTCCTCTGCCTACTTATGTATTGGGTTATTTGTTGTCTTGGAGTTTGCTTTCTTAAGTTCATTGTATATTCTAGAAATTAGTCCTCTGTCGGATGTATAGGATGCAAAGATTTTCTCCCATTGGGATCTCCCTTAACTTTGTTGATTGTTTCCTTTGCTGTACAGAAGCTTTTTAATTTCATGTAATCCCATTTGTTAATTCCTGGTGCCATTTCCTGGATGATTGTAATCTTGTTAAGGAAATACTTTACTATGCCTGTGTATTGGAGTGTGTTTCCTATTTTTTCTTCTAGAAGTTTTAAGGTTTCCTGCTTTATGTTGAGATCTCTTATCCATTTTGACTTGACTCTTGTGTGGATTGAGATATGAGTTTATTTTCAGTTTTCTACAAATGGATATCCAGTTTTCCCAGCACCGAAGAAGCTATCTTTTCTCCACTGAATGTCCTTAGCTCCTTTGTCAAAAATCAGGTGGCAGTAGTTGTGTGGGTGTAGCTCTAGGTCTTCGATTCTGTTCCATTGGTCTTTAAACCTGTTGTTGTGCCAGTACCAAGCTGATTTTGCCACTGTAGCTCTACAGTATAATTTAAAGCCAGGTATTGTGAATGTACCTGCACTGTTTTTCCAGTTTAAGATTGTTTTGGCTATATGCAGTCTTCTGTGTTTCCATATGGATTTTAGGATTATTCTATTTCTATAGTCTGTCATTGGAATTTTAATGGGGATTGCATTAAATCTATAATTTCTTTGGTAACATAGCCATTTTTACAGTATTGATTGTTCCAATCTGTGAGCAGGAGTAGTTCTTCCACCTTCTAGTATCCTCTGCAACGTCTTTCTTTAATGTTTTGAAGTATTCCTTGTAGAGTTCTTCAGAGTCTTTGGTTAGATTGATACCTAAATATTTTTTTGGTGGGCTATTGTGAACAGGGGATTGTTGCCTTAATTTCCTTCTCTTCCTGTTTACAATTGGTGTAAAGGACGACTATTGATTTTGAGTGTTAATTTTGTATCCTACTACTTTGCTGAGGGAGTTGATTAGCTCTTGGAATTTTCCAGAGGAATTTTGGGGTCCTTTAGGTAAAAGAACATGTCTGTGAATAAGGATAATTTGACTACTTTTTTGCCTGTCTGTTTTCCTTTGATTTCTTTCTTTTGCCTGATTGCTCTGACTAGGACTTCAATCACAACATTGAATAAGATAGGAGAGGCGGGGCTGGGGTGTAGCTCAGCTGGTAGAGTACTGCTCTGTACTCTGTGAAGGCCTGTGTTTGATCTCTAGCACTGCAAAGATGGGAGAAAGACAGGGCAATCCACTGCCAAAGCAATCCTGAAACAGTCAGCCATTGAAAACCCTATGAGGGTTGTTAGGAGTTGGACCTGACTTGACAGCCCCTAACAACAACAACAAAGGAGAGATTGGACATCCTTGTCTTGTTCCTGATCTTAGAGGGAATGGTTTCGATTTTTCTGTGTTTAATATGATATTGATTGTAGGTTTTTCATAGATGATCTTTATGATGTTGAGGTATTTCCCTGTTATGCCCATTGTCTCCAGGACTTTTATCATGAAAGGATGTTGCACTTTGTCAAAGGCCTTCTCAGAAGCCATTGAGATGGTCAGGTGATTTCTCTCGGAAAGACTCTTGATATGTTGAATTACATTGATTTTTTTATATGTTGAACCAGCCTTGCATCTGCGGAATGAAGCTCACTTGATTGTGGTGTATGATCTTTTTTGTGTGTTGCTGAATTTGGTTTGCTAGAATTTTTGCACCAGTGTTCATCAGGGAAGTTGGTCTGTAGTTCTCTTTCTTTGATATGTCCTTGCCCAGTTTTGGCATTGGGGTGATACTGGTGTTGTAGAATGAGTTTGGAAATGTCCCTTCAGTTTCTATTTTATGAAATAGTTTGAGGAAAATAGGTATTAATTCTTCTTTGAAGGTTCGATAGAATTTTTTTGTGAACTCATCAAGATTTGGGCTTTTCTTTGTTGGGAGATTTTTTATGACTTTCCCTTATTTCACTAAATGTAATGGGTCTGTTTAAATTGCTTATGTCCTCTGGGCTTAAATTTGATAATTCATGTATGGTAAGGAACTTAGCTATTTCTTTGGTATTTTTGGTTTTTGGGCAGTACAGTTTCTCAAAATATTCCCTGATGATCTTCTGCATTTCATTGATATTGGTGGTTATGCCCCATTCTTATCTCTAATTTTTAAAATTTGAGGCTTTTCTTTCTTTGTTTTCATGAGACTGTCTAAGGAGATTGTTTGTTTTATTAACCTTTTTGAAGAACCAGCTGAGTCTCATTAATTCTTTGAATTGTCTTTTTAGTTTCTAAGTGGCTAATCTCTGCCTTGATTTTAATAATTTGTCTGAGTACTCCTTTTGAGGTTGGCTTATTGTTGGCCTTCTAGTGCCTTAAGATGTGTCGTCATTTAATTGGGCCTTCCCTAGCTTATTGATAAATGTGCTCATGGCTATGAACTTCTCTCTTAGAACTGCCTTTGCTGTTTTGGTACAGTATGCTTTCATCCTCATTTGATTGCAGAAGTTTTTAAATTTTCTCTCTGATTTCTTTGACCCCTTGATCATTTAGCAGTGTATTTAGTCTCCATGAATTTGTAACATTTCTGAAATTTCTCCTGCTTTTGAGTTCTAGTTTTATTCCTTAGTGATGTGGTAAGGTACTGGGGATGATTGCTGGGTTTTTTGTACTTATTTATGTCATTTTTGTAGTCTGTCTTAGAAAAAGTTCCATGTGGTGCTGAGAAGAATGTGTATTACTCATCTGTTGGATGGAATATTCTGTAGACATCTGCAAGGTTAAGTTGGACTATGGTGCTATTTAAGTCCATTGTTTATTGATTTTTTGCTTTGATGACTAGTTCCTTGGTGAACATTGGGTTTTGAAATCTCCCATAATTATTTTTTCTGGCCCAATGTGTTCCTTTATCTACAATAAAACTTGTTGTATGAAGCTAGATGCACCAGTATTTGGTGAGGAACTATTAAGTATTGTTACAGGTTCCTGGTTGACTATTCCTTTTACTAATATGTAGTGTCCTTTTTGTCTCTTCTGGTTAGTTTGTGATTGAAGTCTAAGTTGTCAGAAATTAGCATCACTACTCCTGCTTTTTTTTTGGTTCCTACATGCTTGGTGTATTGTTTTCCAGCCCATAATTTTCAGTCTTTTATGGTCTTTATGGAGGAGGTGAATATCTTGAATGCGGCATATGGAGGATTTATGTTTTTTTATTCCAGTGGGGCTATCTATGCTTCTTGAATGGTGAGCTAAGACCATTTACATTGAGAGTAATTATTGAGAGGACCTTATTTTTTGCATCAATTTGGTGTTTATTTCTATTTATTCATATGTAGCCTATTGTTTTCTTAAATTCTCCTCATGTTTATTCATTCCTTTGATGTTGTATTTAGAGTTGTCTTACCTCTCATGTGGTGTTTCATTGAAGATCCTCTGCAATGCTAGCTTGGTGGCAGCTAATCATTTCAACAAGTCAATATCGTGGAATGTCTTGACCTTAACCATCTATTTTAAAAGATAGCCCCGTTGGGTAATGTAATCTTGGTTGGCAGTTATTCTTTCTCAGGACTTGAATGATGTCTGGCCAAGCTTTCCTTGCCTTTAAGGTTGTTAAGAAAGAAGCTATTATTCTGGTGGGTTTGCCTTTGTAAATGAGTTGACAGTTCTCTCTTTTAGTTTTTAGAATAGTGTCTTTTCTCTCTAGATTTGGCATTCTAATTTTAATATGTTGTGGAGAAGATCTGTTCTGATCTACTCTATTTGGAGTTCTGAATGTTTCAGTTGTACAGGTTCTATTTCTTCCTTAAGGTTTGGGATTTTTTTCATCTAATAACTCTTTCAGTAGATTTCCTAATCCTCTACTGTTGTTTTCAGCTCTTTTGTGAATCCCCTAAATTTGTAGAATGTTTCTCTTCTTTTTATTAAAGTCCTCTTGAAAATCTTGATCATACTGCTTCCGTCCCTCCATCCGTCCGTCCGTCTGTCCGTCCTTCCTTCCTTCCTTCCTTCCTTCCTTCCTTCCTTTTGTGGCATCTGAGTAGATAAGATCCTCAACTTTTTATTCTTTCAGTATTAGATATCCTGTTTTAGGTTTCATCTAGTTTGGATACTGAAGATTCTATTGTAATATTGAATTGATTGACCTTGCTTTGTATCTCCAGGATTTCTGTTTGATTCTTCTTTCGGATATCAGTTTCTTTTCTGAATTTTTCATCCAAGTTAGGTAATTTTTTGTCTGGTGAATCAATTGCTCTCATGGTGGTATCTTTGAGATCTTTCAACATCTTCATAAGCACTATTCTAAATTCTTTATCTGACATCTCTAAAAATCCACTTACTTTGAAATTATCTGTTGAAGGGCTTTGGTCTATTGGATCTTCCCATCAAGCTTGACCTTTCATGTTTCATGTGTTTTTCTGTTGAGTCTTGCCCATTACTTAGTCTGTGTACTAGATCTTACCTCCTTGGTGTGTAAAGAGGTTCTCCTCACCTGCTCCCATAAGGCTGGATGATCACTGATTGCTGACACTCCTCTCCTCCCTCTCTTGTAAGTCCCAGCCTCAGGGTCTGGTGCCTAGCTCTCATTGTAGCCACTGTCAGCACTGCCCTGTCTGTCTCTCTCTCCCCTGTGCTCTCAGCCTCCAAATACGCCACAGCCTAAACCATCTCTCTTAGGTTCACCAGTCCCACCGTGCCCCTTCTCTGTGTTGGTGGCACTCCCAGTCCCTAAATGCAGCATAGCCTATACCATGTCTCTTAGGCTCCCTAGTCCCATAGCACTGTTTCTCTGGGTTGCCAGCACTCCTGGGCCCTAAACACTCCTCTGCCTGAATTGTCTCTCTTGGGCTTGCTGGTCCCTTGGTGCCTCTTTGTTGCAGGTGTTCCTGGGCCCTAAATGTGTTATAGCCTAAACAGTATTTCTTAGGCTCCCCTTCTTGTAGCACCACATCTCTGTGTTGCAGGCACTCACGGGTCCTAAATGTCCCACTGCCTGAACTATCTCTTAGGCTCTCTGCTCCCGTAGCACTACTTCTCTGCATCACAGGTGCTCCTAGTCCCTAAATGTGCCTCACCCTGAACAGACTTTCTTAGGCTTGGGGTTTCAGGGATGGCAGCTGTTCCTCCCATCTCCCAAACTTGCCACTATTCAGTCTCCCCACTCCCCTGGCTCACCATTCCAGTGGTGCCAGAGGCCAGGGCAACAGCAGTCTCTCCCCAGTAAAAAGAACAAAAACTGCAGTCCCTGGGTCTGAGACCCTGCAGGGGTCACTGTGCAGCCCTGCCTCCTCCTAGGTGAGTCTTGCAGACCTCCACTTTTGTTTCCAGCAATACCGCTCGCCAACCATGCACTCTCCTGGAGGGGCTGTATCATATGAAACTTTTGCCATTGTTTTCCTTGGGTTGATGATTCTGGTTAGTCCTACTGCCTGCTATTTCCTCCTCTTCTCCATCATTTTTATCTCTACTCTTTGTCCAGGTGTCCTTGTGCCATCCTTTTTTTTTTTTTTTTTTTTTATTAATTAAAGCTGTTTTTCACTCTTGTTTTGATTAGAGAACTTTGTGAATTTTTGTTTTCTTCTCCAGTTGAAGTGTGGCTGTTAACTGTCTGCCTTCTTAACCATAACACCCCCCCCCCACCACCAACACCATCATTTTTTGGGTTTTGGTCAGGGTCTTACTAAGCAGTCTGGGAACTAGCTATGTAAACCAGCTGGCCTTGGACTTGTGTTAACTTTCCTGCCTCAACCTCCGGAGTGCTGGAATTATAGACATGTGCAACCATGCCCAGCTTGTTTTTCTAATACATTTTATAACATTTCTTGGCTTTGAATTTAAGGAAATGGATTTGTTTTCCCTCACGAGAATGCTACTTGGGGATTTTAAGGCTGATTTTGTCCCTAAAACTTTATTTACTTTTAGGTTATTGTATATTTTATAAGAGAGTTTGCAAACAATTATAATTATAATTAGGACCATTCAGTCATTGCTATGTCCCAATGTTCGTTGTTTTATCATAATTTTGATTATCAGTCCAAACGACAAGTATCTGATATAGTAACTTAGAATTTATATTCTGATGATGTAGGACTCAAAACAGGCATGATTAATTCTGGAACAAAAAATTCATTCCGAAGAGGAGGCCAAATGCGGAAGTATGAGAAACCAATTTTGTGTCCTATCATGAACTGTAACAAAGAATTTGACAATGGGCACCTTCTCTTAGGACATTTGAAAAGGTAAGTAGGATATTTAGAGTGGTGGTTGCTGAGGATCAAGTGAGTTACAAAGTGAATTTGTTCATTTTTTCTTTTCTGTCTTGTTAGGGTTCAAATCCAGTGTCTCATGAATGCTAGGCAAACACTTTACCTCTGTGCTACACCTGCAGTCCTTGTGGGGATTTTTGTTAAATGAAAATGTGATACAACTCTGCCCTTGTGATAGCTTTGTATTCAAAACTCAATAGTTTTCTGCTATTTTGAAATAGTTACTTCTAATTTGCATTTCAGTTTCCTCAAAATCTTGGTGAGATTAGATTTTCTAGTGATATTCTATCTTCTTTATGGATGTAGCTTTTAAGTTTGTAATTTTTCCTTAATGTGTCTGATAAAATTTTAAGCAGACTATTTTATTTATTTATTTATTTTGGTGGTACTGGGGTTGAGCCCAGGGCCTTGCGCTTGCATGTTTTGCAAGTGCTGTACCATGGAGGTGCACCTCCAGCGCCCCCCCCCCACCCATTTTTTTACCATTTTGAGACAGGGTTTTCCTAAATTATGCAGACTGCCTCTGTTGCCTCTGGTCTCGAACTTTTGATCCTCCTGCCTCTGTCTCCTGAATCACAGGGATTACAGGCATGCATGACCATGCCAGGCTCTAAACAGACTTTTAATGTTGAAATGCAGTTGGAACCAGGGATGATGGCGCACGCCTGTAATCCCAGCAACTCAGGAGGTGGAAACAGGAGGAATCGCAAGTTTGCAGTTTGCAGAACTTAGCGAGGCCCTGTCTCAAGATGAAAAATATAAAAAGGGTTGGGGATGCAACCTACTGATAGAGCACTTGTAAAATATGTGCGAGTGTGTGGGTTCAATCCCCTTGTACAGTTAAAAAAAAAAAAAAGAAAAGAAAGAAAGGCAATTGGATTAGTTGCAAACAAATCCAGCCCATAAATAACAAATTTCACAGTGGGTTTATTGATATTTGATCTAACCTACAGAAGCTAATGTGACATTATAAAATAACTGTTAATGGTAAACCAGTGTAAAAATAATAATAATAAAGAAATATTCTATTTTGAAACCCATTTTATCAATGAGCTGAGCTTTTTATAGTACAGCATGAGAAAGTAGATTCTTTTCCCCAGTCTCTGTATTAGTTGAAAGATGGAAAGTTGAGGGTTTGGAGCTCAAAGCTATTCTTTTCCAGATGTGTTACCTTCCCTTTAAAAAGTCTTTGAGGTAGCTCAAAATGACCGAAATTTGTTAAATGGTTAAAATGAACATTTACAAGATTAAAAGCTGTTGATAGGAAATAGATATGCCAAAAATTTTTTTTTGTTTTTGTAGGGGGGGTTTTTGTGCTGGATATCAAACCCAAGGCTTTGCATATACCAAACCAGTGTTCCACCACTGAGCTACACCCCATCCCATGCCAGAAATCTTAACATGAAATTATTACTGCAGTGATTCACTTGTCTTATAATAATCAAATGAAGAAGCAAAAGACAGTGGGCTTAGGACTTTCAAACTGGAAGTTTATTGGTTTGACAAGAAATGCTTTAATCCATTTTTACTGGCTCTTGAGTACTTTTATGAAACCTTGAGCTCTAACTCAATCCCCTCACCCAGTGACCAAATCTTGCATATGGGAACTACTTGATATTTCATAAATTTGAAGAGCATTTTTTAATACTTCAGTAGAGAATGTCCAGAAAGTTTTGAATGTATGTGTGTTTAGCTTCACAAATGAAACAAAATAGTTCATCCTGTAGAATGTAGACCTTTCTAATGTTACTTCTCTTTTGCTGAGTAGGTTTGATCACTCTCCATGTGATCCAACAATTACATTACACGGACCTTTTGCCAATTCCTTTGCTTGTGTAGTATGTTATAAAAGTTTTGTTACTCAACAGCAATATAGGGATCATCTTCTTGCTAAGGTAAGCACATGTCCTAAGAGTAGATATTCTTTTTGTAGATAATCATGGAGCTGGATGTAGGTTTTTTTCATGGTACTCCTAGACTTGCAATTGCTAATGATGCACCTGTGGCAAAAGTTATCACTAACTATTGAAAATAAAGTTATTTGGGGTATTATTATGGGCAGGTAAATTTGATAGCTAAAAGCTAGCAGTCCTAAAGATTATTTTTGAAACCCTTCCTTTCATGGAGTTTCTCTGTGAAATTAAATTACCTTGTTCAAGATGCTATATGAGTTGGTCACATATAATAAGCAATTGAATCCTATTCTTAAGTCTGTTATCTTTTACTCCCCAAGTAGTAAGTTGTAGCTGTGAATACAGCTATATGCTTTATCCTGTGAGTTCTCCTAGCAAACCATTCATTGTACCTCAGGATTAGTCTTGGGGACTCCCAACACAGAAAGTGGCTCTATTATAAAGGCACAGAATTTTAAATTTAGTATTGGTAAGAATGAGTCATTATAGAACTATTAAAGAGTCAAAACTATTATAGAACTGTCATGATTTATATCTTCAGAGTTGGAAATCTTTAGAGTCTTGAATCTTAATTCCTTCCCCTTTTGTAGGGGCACTTAGAAAATTGAATGTTGTTAGAATAGAAGTAATGTTCAGAGTAGATTCAAAGATGTGGACAAGAGACCAATTTAAGTGACTTTTCAGTGACTTCATTTTAGAGAAAAAACATTTGACTTAAATAATGGCACTTACAATGAAGACCTTAAAGAAAAACCAGAATAAAAACTGAAGAAAGAAGTGATGGGGTTGTGTATTGTCATGACCAATGTGAAGTTTGAGGAAGAAAGGAGAAAACAATTCAGGAAGACTGCATTCTGTAGTCTGTTTAGTGTTCATAGTAGATCACTAATAGTCTACCTTTTTTAGAACTAGAGCTACTTCAGGGCTTGTTTCCCTATGCCATGCTCTTAAGTGTTTTCTCTGTCAAGTAATCATCTTTATCTTTTATAAATTTGAATAGATAATTTAATATTAAAATTAGTTCTCAGTTTTGTTTCCTCAACTTTCATTAATTTGTTTATTTTCTTTCTATGAATCATACATTCCATTCTACACACCCCCATTGCCTTCTCTCTAGGAATTAGGTTTATGACATTTGGCATTCTGAGACGCACTCTGGCAAAATAGAAATAGCAAAGATATATCATATCTGGTTCCACTGCTACTTATATTAGCTACATGTTCATGCAAGTTATTGACCCTGTGAACTTAGTTTTTTTGTTTATTTCGTTTTGTTTTGGCGGCACAGGGAGGGTTGAACCCAGGCCTCATGCATGCCAGATAAGTGCTCTACTACTGAGCCGTACCCTGCAATCCCCTATATATACTCGTTATTATATATTCCTTGGTGTGCCTGTCCTGAGGACTTTAAAGGAAGCTAGTATGCATTCGGTTGTAATTGCATCTCTTAAATCAACCAGAAGAGGTCGCTGGAAGATTGTCTAAGACTTGTTTTTCATTCCTGTGAATTCTATTTTGTAACGATGACCTTCTCTCATGAGAGAGCCAAATTGTTCACATTTTGAATTATTTTCCTTCCCCTTTTCCTTTATTTCCAATTTATTCCTTCTAGGCCAGGTATCTTTAACTTTAATGTGCACATGAATTACTTGAGAATTTCGTTAAAATGCAGAACCTGACTGAGGAAGTCTGGGATGGGGTCTTAGATTCAGTTTCTAACAAACTCTTAGGTGATGCCAGTGCTGTTGGTCTGCTTTGAGCATGCTTTGAGTAGCAAGTTTTTAGTGACTTTTGACCTTAAAGATAGTCAGTGGGTATTATATCACCAAATTGCTTCCTACTTTCCACCTTTTTTTGTGATGGTGGTGGTGGGTATACTTTTAGCTTATATGTGCTTCAGTGCCATCTGTAGGTCACTAAGAAGTCTTCCTCTTTATTCTGATTTTTGAGTTTTTGTTTTGTTGTTTTTTTGGGGATTGGTAGGTTGGTTGGTTAGTCTTAGTTTTTTCAAGACAGGATATCACTGTGTAGCCCAGGCTGGCCTTGACTTTTCCTGTGTTTCCCAGGATGATCTTGAACTTGTGATCCTCCTGCCTGGCTTCCCAAGTATTCTGTTTTTAAGACTATTTTATCATCTAAGATGATGATAACTCCTCCTGCACTGCCTTGCACAACCACTAAACTACTTTCTGTTGCAATGACTTTTATTCTAGACATCTCATATAAATGAAATCCAGAAGTATGTGGTCTTAGTGACTAAATTCTTTTACTTACTGTGTTAGACTTCTCATCACTGTGACTAATATCTGAGAAAAGCAATTTAAAAGAGGAAGGATTTATTTTGACTCTTGGTTTTAGTCGATGGTCAGCTGGCTTTATTGCTGTTAGATCTGTGGCAGAGCAGAAATGTTGTGCAGTAAAGGCAGCGGAGGAAAGCTGTCACCTCCTAACAGCTAGGAAGCAAAGCAGAGAGAGACAGAGTGGGGCCTTGGACAACTGGGACAAGAGATGTCTCCAAGGACACACTGCCCAGTGACCTACTTTCTTGAACTAAATGCCACTGCCCCAAGTTTCACCTCCTAGTAGTACCATCACATTATGAATCCATCAGTGAATTAATCTAATTGGAACTATTAGATGAGAACCAGGCCTTCGACACATGAGCCTTTTAGAGGTACACTTCATATCAAAACTGTAACATTTACTATAATATTTACTATAACATTTTCAAATATTATAGGTACATTTACTATAATATTTTCAAAGTTTATACACATTATAGCATATATCAGTACTTCATTTCTTTTTATTGTGAAATAATACTTCATTGTATGGGTAGGAGCCACATTATATTTTTAGCTCATTAATGGATGGATGTTTGGATTATTTCTGCTTTGTCACTGTTATGGATAATGCTTCTAAAAACAAACATCCAAGTCTGTATGGACATTGTTTTGACCCCTCTAACAAGTTAAATTGCTAGGTCATATGGTAACTCTTATTTAATTTTTTGAAGAACTTCCTGTTGTTCAACACACTGCTGCAACATTTTTCCTTCCCACCAGCAATAGATGCAATTTTCAGTTTCTTCACGTCCTTGTCAATGCTTATTATTATTGATCTTTTTGAATATATTCATCCTTACTAGATGTGAAGTGGTATCTCATTGTGTTCTACTTTTTCTGATATACAATTCTGTGCAATGTATTTTAATGTAACCAGACACACAATAAAAAGGAATTGACTAGTTCATTTTACCATTCTGTTTTCCTGTTCCCTCCTTAAGTTTGTAGAAGATAGTTGCAAATATGCCATATTTTTGTAATAGGTATATTCCAATAAAATTTTATGTAGGACCTATTTTGATTCTGTTGAACAAGTCATTTAAGCAGTCTTTTGGATCCACTTATAACTTGCGATTGAATTAAAATTGTTTTATTTACTCAGTTTAAATGGCTTTATTGCTCTTGTCATTTAGAACATTCTAATTGGAATTCAAAATATCCTTTCAAGTATCTCCTCTTTTGTGTGGCACTCACCAAGTTAGAATCAGGGGTTGTGTGAGAATAATGAAAAAAGCATAGAATTCATAACCAAAGATAAAAGTGTACAACTTGTTTTGTGGGGTAATGGTGGCAGTAGTCATAATTGCAAATAATGAAAATGGTACTTCATGGGGTTGTTATAAGGATTAAATGGTAAACATGTTCAGAATCCTAATTCATCTAGGCATATTAATAAAAATTTTGTGAAGTGTTTAGGGAGATGAAAGCATCAGCAATCCTGATTAACAAGTAAATGGAAATTTTATATCCCTTCTTTTGGATCTCATAATCACTACACAAACTGTTGTGATATTCCTGGTGTTGATGATAGTAAATTTAAGAAGGCACAATATAAATTTTAGGGTTATTACTCTAAAGACCATTAATAAGTTAAATTATATTTATAACAAGCACACATACTCATATATACATATGCACTTTTCTTTTTCAATTTCTGATTTTAGGATAGAAGAAGCTCTTAATCAAATGTGGAAACTTAGATGCTAGAAAAGACATACCTAGCCAGATGTGGTAGTCCTGGCTATTCAGGAGCCTGAGGTGGAAGGATCACTTGAACTCAAGTGTTTGAGACCAGCCTGGGCATCATAGTGAGAATTCATTTTAGAAAAGAAAAGAAGCTGGGCACACGCCTGTAATGCCAGTGGCTCCGAGGCAGAGGCAGCAGGATCGCAAGTTCGAGACCACAGGCAGTCTGCGTAATTTAGTGAGACCCCGTCTCAAAAAGTAAAAAATGGGCTGGGGGTGCAGTTCAGTGGTCCAGCACTTGTAGAGCATATAACTGCAAGGCCCTGGGTCCAACCCCCAGTACCACCCAAAAAAAAAGAAAAAGAAAAGACAAGACATACCTACTTGACTGTTTGAAAGTTTAAGCTGGGCACCTTGGCACATACCTGTAATCCCAGCCGTTTGGGAGGCTGAGGCAGGAGGATTGCAAGTTCAAGGCAAGAGGCAGCCTACACAACTTAGACTCTGTCTCAAACTGAAAAAGATCTTGGGGCTGCAGCTCAGTGGTAGAGCACTTGCTTAGTTTGCATAAGGCCCTGAGTTCAATCTTTCTTAATGAAAAAGCTTAACAAAAGAAAAGAATATTTAAAAAGTGGCCATAAGAAAAGTAATAGGTGTTTGGAAAAATAATTGCAAAATGGAGTATGAGATAGAGAAATTCTAGTAATAAAGTACTGATACAAATTAACCAGAAGGGAAGAAAACCAAACAATTGAAAAATGAACCTAAAGGATATGAATAAGAAATTCATGGTGCCAGGCATGGTGGTGCACAACTGTAATCCCAGCAGTTGGGAGGTAGAGGCAAGAGGATTGCATATTTGAGGACAACCTGGGCAACATAGTGAGACCTTATCTCAAACAAACAAAAGAAACAAAAATTCATGTAAGAAAACATCCACATACCCAACAAATTTATGAAGTTTATAAGTACTCAGTAAACTCAATTACAGAAAGCAAATGCAAATTAAAATAGCAATAATATCATACCTAGTTGGCTGTAAAAAATGGAAATGATCCATATTCTCCACTGCTGCCAGGCTTATTCAGTGCTAGGGGAAAGATGAATTGGCAGAGCCTTTTAGAAAGGCAGTTATTCAATACCTTTTAATATTCAGATGTGCACACTGTTTTGCCCTGTAGAGCCACCCATGATAATGAGGAGGAAATATTCATAGTGTTATATTTTAAGGCTATTTGCAACATGATTATTTATATGGAGGCCCACACCACAAAAACCTAGAAATGAATGGTTTTGAATGGTTGACTGAATAATAAATCCACATCATGGATTACTTTGCAACCAATAACAAGTATGAGTGAGAGCTATCTCAGTATATTTTGGGGAATTTCCATTATTATGGAATAAGGAAACTAATTATCAGAACAATCTATAAGGTGTCAATATTTGATAAAACAATGACATTCCCACTTATAAGTTTATTTCTATGTATCTTCATAAATGATTAAGCATAGAGAAGTTTATAGAAGATTACATATTCCTAAACATCAGTTATATTGCAGGGTAGAGTGAACAAAGCAAAACATTAGAAAAATTGTGCTGTGATCACACTTATGCGTTAATATATTACATACTAATGTGTGTAAGAAATGAAAAATGCATAGAAAGTAAATGCTTTTATTTGTTATAGCAGAACGATGGCTATAATTTGTGAGGAAAAATTAAATTTCAAATATGATAACTTGTTTATGATAAAAGCTCCATAATTCATATTCAGGGAAGAAAAGTTTTCATGTTAAAAATTGAAAACAGAATTTTCCAAATAAATAATAGGAAAATTCTAAAGGTATTTTTTTTAAACATTGAGTGTTGATTTTAGTCGTTCATAATACAGATTTCCCTTGTATTTTAGGTAGCTACAGATGATGGACATCACAGCAGCCTTCTTCCTCAGATTATTCAGTGTTTCGCATGTCCAAGTTGCTTTCTTCTATTTAGCAGCAAGGATGAGTGTTTGAAACATATGTCTGGAAAGAATCATTTCCATCAGAGTTTTAAACTAAGTGGTATGTTCATATCTCTTCTGCTAAAAATTATTGTGCCACTTCAGTCTTTGCTAATTTAGCATATTTCTCAGATCATTCTTGAAGTTACTTACTTTCCTATTACCTTCATACTTTCTTTCATACTTAACTTCATATTCATAGTTTTAGAACTATGAAAAATGAAACATTCTTTAGTTCTTATTTAAAACGTTATTGTAAGTTATTCAAGATAATGTTTTTGTTATATCCATGATATCTGTGAAATTAGGTGTTTGTGTACTTTTCAGACTCAGGCTTGAATTTGAGTATAAGGCATCCTTTATACTTAAGGCTAGAAAATGGCTTCCCTTAAATTTTTAGTACGTAAATAACTATCTTCTTTTATTTAATCTGACTGATTTTGAGAAAGGGAACAAGGAAGAAGATGGGGTCAGTCTTGTTCAAATTATTTGGCAAGTTATAGTGTATTTTATCTTTCAGATAAAAAGGGAATAGCACAACCAATTTCATTTCCATCCTTTGCAAAGAAACTTTTGATCTCTCTATGCAAAGAAGTTCCATTTCAAGTTAAGTGTGTGGACTGCCACCAGACACTGCGTTCCCACATGGAGCTCACTGCCCATTTCAGGTTTGTGCAGGTCTAGTCTTAGGCAGTAACGAAATCCTGATAAGCTGTTCACCCGGGGGGGGGGGGGGGGAATTCAACAAATACTTCTCTATTCCATATTTTCTTCCTTTTAAAACGAAAATGTACATTTTCTTGGAAATTAACCAAATGTAGCATAATGAGAGGAGGTAGAGATGTGGGGCAAAGTGGGTATGTTGTTAATTTCTGTGAATGTAAACAAGCTAGCAGTTCTTAGTTCTTTGTTTATTCCATGGGTGTGTGAGTAGGGAGGAAAGAGTTAAAATAGCACTTTGGCTTGAGGTTAACCAGAATGGCAAGTATCATATATGCATGTGAAAGTTTCGGTGAAAGGCTAAATTTATCTAACAGGATTCCAATGTGATTTTTTTTTCTGTTATCTTTACAATGGAAAATTGTTGAGGTTTTATTTTGTTTTGTTTGAGACAGGCTGACCTTTACCTCATAATCTTCCTGCTAAGCTTCCCAAGTGGTGGGATTTCAGGTGTGTGCCAGTGTGCCTGGCTTACTGTGGAAAATTTTATTCTCTCTTCAAAAGTAGGAATAATAGTATATTGAATCCCAGGGAACCTTTCACCCAGTTTTCACATGACAGCATGTTTCATTTATATACGTCCCTTCTACAGGTCATTATTTTGAATCAAATCCTAGATACAATTTAATGTTGTCTGTAAATACTTCAGTATATGTCTATAAACAACATTTAAAATATATATATATATAAGTAATACCATTATCAGGGGCTGGGGTTTAGCTCAGTTGGCAGAATGCTGCTCTGTGGCCTTGGGTTCAATTCCCAACCCAGCAAAAATGGGAGAAGGATACAGCAATCCATTCCCAAAACAATCAGCCACCAAAAATCCTATGACTATCAGGGAAGCACTGACAGTGCCAGGCATGGCACTCTGTCAGGGAATGTTTCTTTCTGTTTTACATAGGATTGCTATGAATTAGACCCCACTTGACGGCACCTAACAACAACAACAACAGTACCATTATCACACCTAAAAACTAATAGTTTCTTAGCCGGCGCAGTGGCTCACACCTATATTCCCAGCGGCTCAGGAGGCGGAGGCAGGAGGATCACAAGTTCAAGACCAGATGCAGTCTCCCTGACTTAGTGAGACCCTGTCTCAAAAAGTAAAAAAAAAAATGGGCTGGAGGTGCAACTCAATGGTCCAGTACTTGCAAAGCATGCAGCCATGAGGCCCTGGGTTCAACCCCCAGTAACACACAAAAACAAACAAACAAACAAACAAAAAACTAATAGTTTCTTAATGTCATCAAATACCTAGCCAAATATCAAGGTTCTCTGAATATTTAATGAAATTTTTGTAGTTGTTTTGTTGAAATCATGATCGAAAGTCTTTAGTTTCTTAGGTCTCTCTTCTTTTTCTTTAAAATTTATTAAAAGTTTGTTTTCCACTAAGTGACACAGTTGCTTTTGTTTAAATGGAACAATTATTTTCACAATCTTCAAAGTGAAATATGTTCTAAATAAAACTGAGATAGCAGAATTAACAGTCTTGGTTCTCTAACTTAAATTTCATGAGTGCAAATCCTGGTTCTGTTTATATTTTGAGTTTTACCTTTTACTGTGAAAAAATTCAGTTATGAAGTAAACAGAATAGTGTAATGAACACCCATGTACTCAGCACCTGGCTCCATTAATTATCGACACTACTATTCTTCTTTTATTTATACTTCTGTATATTCCCTATTCCCTGTATTTTTAAAGATTCTTTGTTTTTTTATATAAAATACAAATTCATAGAAGTGTTCAAATCTTTTCTAATTTTGACAAATAGTTGTATCTGTGTAGTCTGCATATTTATTATAATACATATTGCTCCACTTTGCCCTTTTCCAGTCATTTCCCATCCCCTCACCCACAGACAGTTGAAATTTAGATGTTGTTTTATACTTTACATTGTTGTTAGGTGCTATAGAGTCATTTCTGACTCATAGTGAGCCTCATAGGGTTTTCAATGGTTAATTGTTTTGGGAGTGGCCTGCTGTATCCTTCTCCCATTTTTATGGTGCTGGGGATTGAACCTGGGTCCTGAGGAACTACAGAGCAGCGCTCTGCCAACTGAGCTTGTATACTTTAAATTAGTTGTGTCATTTCTAGAATTTCATGTAAAGGGAAACATAGTATATACTCTTTTGTGTTTGTCATAATATCTGAGATTTATCTACTATTGTTTAGTACATTGTCCCTTTTTATTGGTGAATAATCTATTATATGAATATAGTGCAATTTGTTCATCATTTTTCATGTTGATGGACATTAGGTTGTTTACAGGTTGTAGCTATTGTGACTAAAGCTGCTGTGAATGTTTTGTACAAGTCTTTGTGGACATGTTTTCATTTCTCTTGGATGAACATCTAAGAGTGGGATTGCTGGGTCAAAAGTAGGTATACATTTAATTTTATAAGAAAATACTAAACACTTTTCCACAGTGATTTTGCACATTTACATTCCTACCAGCAAGGTATGAGAATTCTAGTTTCATCCTTCCCAATGTTTGGTGTTGCCACAATTTTCATTATAGCTATTCTTGTGACTGTTTTATGGTGGTTTTAACATGCCCTTCCCCCCCCCCCCCCCATACTGTGGAGTTGAACCTAGGATCGCAACACATGCTTTGCAAGCATTCTACCACTGAGTGGCACCCTGAGCCCATTTTTTTCTCTTTGGTCTTGAGACAGGATCCTGCTAGGTTATACAGACTGCCATTGGCTTTGAACTTTTCATCCTCCTGCCTCTTCTTTCTGAGTTGCTGGAATTACTAGTGGGAACCACCATTCCTGGCTGAACATGCATTTTTTTAATGAACAATGTTAGATACTTTTTCCTGTTGCTTATGGACCGCTTTTTTATCTTTGTGAAATGTCTATTGAAGGCATTTTACCAATTTTCAAAATTGGGTTGTTTGCCTTTTTAATAGTGTGTAAGGGTTCTTTATATATACTAGATACAAATGTTTTGTCCAGTTTGTATCTAGATTATGGGACTTTGTAGAAATTTTGTGGATTGGTTTGACCCCCAAAAGTTCATGTATTGTAAGCTTAGTATTGAGAAGTGGTGGAACCTTTAGGAGGTGGGGCTTATGGAAAGTAATTAGGTTATGAGGGCACATCTCTCAGAGGGGATTGATAACCTATGTCAGGGGTGTGAGTTAGAGCTTGTGAGACTGGGTTATTTACCCCAGCAATGGGTTGTTTTGAAGAAAGGCCACCCCAAATTTGGCCTTTTCTGTGTATACCCAATCCTCTCTCACAAGCACTCCTGCCTTGTGATGGCATTCATCATGTTACGATGCAGCAGGAGGCTCTTGCCAGATGCAGCTTCCTGATCTTGAACTTGTCTGCCTCCAAAACTCTGAGATAAATAAATGCCTCTTTTTTTATAAAGCACCCAGCCCTCAGGAATTTTGTTATAGTGACCAAAAATTAACTAAGCCAGTATGGGTATTCTTGAGTGTATATTTTCCCTGTCTATAACTTTGTATACTCATATTGTTAATAATAATTATTATTATTTTTGAGATAGTCTCTGGTTAGCCTAGCTGACCTCAAATTCATAATCATCCTGCCTCAGTTTCCCAAGGGCTGGGATAGTAGGAGTACGTCACTATGCTCAGCTTAAATATATACATATATATATATATATATATATATATGATGAGCAGAGTCTCTTAATATTAAATATCATTTGCATGCTTTCTGTGTCTGAGAAGCCTTTGCCTAGTCTTGCTTCAGTAATTTTTTAATATAGCTTTGATTCTTATGTTCATTTCTCTAATCTGAGGGTTTTGTCGATTTTTAATACAAGCAGCATTTGATTTTGCTGATGATTTTCTGTTTGTCTATCCTTTAGTTCATTAATTTCTGCTCCTTAAACTTTGAGTTAAATTTGCTTATCTTTTTCTGGCATCTTATAGTAGAAGTTAGATTTACTGTGGATCTTCATTTTCAATATTAACATTTAAAGGTATAAACTTCCCTGTAAGTACTGCTTTACCTGCATTTTACAGATTTTGATAAGTTATGTTTTCATTTTCACTCAGTTAAATATATTTTATCCTCTTAAACAATTAAAAATAACAGAGTAACTCTGTGACCTAGCAATTTCCACTTCTAGGAGTAAAACCAAGAGAAATGAAGACATAAGTCTACACAAAGACTTCTACATTTGTTTATAGCTGCATTATTAATAATATTTAATAATAGGGAATAATCGAAGTGTCCATCACCTGACAAATGAGTGAATGGAATATGGTTTATCTATATAATGGAGCTGTTGTTGTTGCCTGTAGTGGTAGCCCTGTGGCATCCGATCCCATCAGATCTCGGAAGCTAAGCAGGGTCAGGCTTGGTTAGTACCTGGATGGGAGACCGCCTGGGAACACCAGAAGCTGTAGGCTTGGGAGAAGGACCTGGCAACCCCCTCCCAAAAGTCAATCTGCCATTGAAAACTCTCTGAACAGCAGAGAAGCACTGACAATAGTGTTTCCCCTGTTGTACAGAGGGTTGCTATGAGTCGGATACCGACTCGACGGCACCTAAAAACAACAATAACAACAATATAATGGAGCATTATTTGACCACAAAAAGGAATGAAGTACTGATACATACTACAAGACCAATGAACATTGAAAACATTATGCTAAGTGAAATAAGCCAGTCACAAGGTCCACTTATAATTTCATTCATATGAAATTCCAAGAGAGGGAAATCTATAAAGATAGAAGTTAGTTGCATAGGGCTCAATGAATGCTTGGGACTGAGAAGCATGGGAGAAAGGATAGCTAAAAGATAGGAGATTTCTTTTCGGCATGATGCAGTTTTCTAAAATTGATTGTCTTCATGGCTGAACATATCTAGACATTTAGGTTGTCCAGATATATGCATCACTGTAGTGGTCTTAGTGAGTCTTGTTCTTTAGTGCAAAAGGAAATATGGGAATGGCATATTCCTGACAAAATTAATCACTTCTCTTTTTCTATTTTTTTGAGACAGAGTTTTACTCTGTGTCCTAGGTAGGCCTCACATTCACAGTCTTCCTTTCTGTGCCTCCAGAGTACTGGGAGTACAGGTTGTGCCACTGTACTCAGCAAAATTAATCAGTTCTTAAGGAGTAGAGCCAGATGGTGGTGCATACCTACAGTCCCAGCATTTGGGAGGCTGAGGCAGGAGGATCAAAAGTTCAAGGACAGGCTGGGCTAAGTAGTGAAACCCTGTCTCCAGAAAACAAAACACAAAAACAGAACAAACAATAACAACCAAAGTAAATGAATAGAAGGTTGCTTGAGAGTTACCACAATGTTCCTCCATATAGTTTAATTACTTGGAGAGTCTCGTTTGCTTGTCTGATAAGTTATTAGGGTCCTCTGTCAGTGCATTTGACACTGGTCTTAATTCTCTAAAGTTTGCCTGAGTATATTTTTGTTTTGTTTTGTTTTTTGCGCATGTTTGAACAGATCAATAAAATTGTGTATTCTTTTAGTCTATTTTCAGGACTTAGAATGATTTTGGTACAGGAAGATATGGAGGAGTTTTAATTTTCAAATTTTTTTAAAAAGGTAGTTGTATTGCCTGAGTATGTTTTAATCTTATGATTCTAGCTTTAACCTTTTATGTATGGATTAGAAAAATAAAATATAGGCAATACTCATTTATTTTGAGATGATAGAATATCACTAAATCATTTACATCTTTATTGAAAAATATATTTTAGTGTTTATTTTTATGTTGGTTATTTTTAGATTCCTGTCATCAAAAAAACAGATGATACATTCAGAAATATTTATGATTTTTTTAAATCCAATTTAGGGTTCGATGTCGAAATGCTGGGCCTGTAGCTATAGCTGAGAAAAGCATTACCCAGGTTGCAGAAAAATTGATATTAAAAGGTTATTGTCCACATTGTAATCAAGTCTTTGTGGATGAAACCAGCACCCAAAGTCATGAGCAGAATTCAGGACACAAAATCCGAGTCATTAACTCAATTGAAGAATCAGTCTTACTTTATTGTCTCAGCAATGAAGGGAATCAACCACCTTGTGACTTGGATTTATTGTTAGACCAACCAAAATTTTCATCACTTAAACGAACTATGTCTATTAAAGAATCTAGCTCACAGGATTGCAGCACCATTCCACAAAAGAAGATGAATTTAGAAGATAAAAGTCATGAAAGTGTGATTTCTGTCCAGAAACAAAAGTTGAGAGTTAAAACCTGGTTTTGTGAATGCAATGAACGATTCCCGAGTGAAGATGCTGTAGAAAAGCATGTTTTCTCAGCAAACACAATGTGTTACAAGTGCGTGGTCTGTGGAAAGGTGTGTGAAGACTCAGGGGTCATTCGTTTACACATGAGCCGGATTCATGGAGGGGCACATTTAAATAACTTTCTTTTTTGGTGTCGGACATGCAAAAAGGAGTTAATAAAAAAAGATACTATCATGGCACATGTCACTGAATTTCATAATGGGCACAGATATTTTTATGAGATGGATGAGATAGAAGATGAAACTTTGCCATCATCCTCTATGGTGAGTAACTTGACTGCTGACAAACCTCCTTCAGCTATTACTATTGTTGATCATTTCTCCGCAAACAATCCTCAAAGGGGCAAATGGCAGTGCCGAATTTGTGAAGATATGTTTGATTCCCAAGAATGTGTAAAACAGCACTGCATGTCTTTGGCAAGCCACCAGTTTCATAGATACAGCTGTGCCCATTGCAGAAAGACTTTTCATAAAATAGAAACATTGTACCGACATTGCCAAGATGAACATGACAATGATATAAAGATTAAATACTTCTGTGGGCTTTGTGATGTTATCTTCAATGTAGAAGAAGCATTTCTGAATCATTATAAGGAGTACCACAGCATAGATTATGTGTTCGTGTCAGATAAAACTGAAATTTCAATTAAAACTGAGGATGATTTTCCAGTAATAGAAACCAGTAACCTATTATCCTGTGGTTGCCGTGAGAATTACATCTGTAAAGTCAACAGAAAGGAAGATTATGGTAGATGCCTCCAAATCATGCTGGATAAAGGTAAACTATGGTTTCGCTGTAGTTTGTGTTCAGTAACAGCCCAGAATTTAGTTGACATGAACACTCATATCCATCAAGTGCACCGAGAAGAAAAAAGCGATGCAGAGCAGCAGTATGTGATTAAGTGTGGCACCTGCACCAAAACATTCCATAATCCTGAGAGTGCTCAACAGCACTTCCACAGAAAACATAGCTCCTTACAGAAACCAAGCGTGACTCAAGGTGGAGCTGAAAAAGGAAGCGTGTGCAAGTTTGCTGCCAGTCCCTCACATACAGAGAAAAAACTGAAACAGGCAGTGAGCTACCCAAAAAATTCCGACGTGGAGAAAGGAGCTGAGAATGACTTAAGCTGTCAGAATATAGGTATGGCTTTACAACTTTGCAATTTTCATATATTAATATGGAAATTTACATGCAGTGTAACCACCATTTTTTGTAAAAGTTGATAGCGTGATGTATTGGTCAGTTAAAATTAATGTAACGTACTTGTTAAGGATTTGTATTGCTACTAGTTCATCTACTTTTTAAATTTAAGGGAAAAAGAATATATGTTGCCTTTAATATATAGTAAACATTATATTTTTCAAAAAGCTTGGGAGTTTTGAGAGATGAAGTTGATAGTCTTTCTGAAAGTCAGATTTGAAAGTTATTCTGGACTTTACTATTATTTATATTTTTCTTACAATAATAAGGTTCATTAAGTTGAGGTACAAATTCCCTTCTCTGTTCCTACTCGGACTTTCCTTCTTCTGTTGGGTGGGATTAAGCAGTAGAATGTTGTTATTTTTGTTTAGAAGTTTAACTTTTTGCTTATAGTGTAATTTTAAGTGTATAAGCCCTTTAAATATTAACTGTTGGTGAATTATACAGTATAGAGTGGAGACAACGAGAATATGTGAAAAGTTGGGCTAATAAAATGTTTTTTTATGAACCATTGAATTAATTAATTAATTAATTAAAATGGAGTCTTGCTATATTGCCAAGCTGTTCTCAAATTTTTGACCTCAAGTAATCCTCTCAACTAGCTGGGACTACACATATGTGCCAGCTACAAACCATTGAATTTTTATAGACTTGTTCTATTACATGTATAGATCTCAACATCATCTTTAGTTGTGACATATTTTCAATGAGAAAAGATTAAATCATGTATGATCTAGTGAACTCGAATACTCAAAATAATGAAATAGCAGTTACACCATTTTATATTCTCTTTTCTTTTGCTCTTATTACTGTTGGGAAATTTGTGTTCTTCTGTATTTGATAGAATGACTGAAGTATCTTAAATCTAGAGTTACTTAGAATCCAAAGGTAGAAGGCTTGGAAATGGCAGAGGGTAGCACTAGTACATTTGAAGGAGGCTCAGACAGAATAGAAGCCACTTGTTTTTTTAAAAATATCTAACATCTTAATGTTGGTACTACTCCCACTGGGAACTTTAAGGTTTTATCAAGGTGGGAAATCATGAAAGAAGGGAAAGGGGAAGGGAAATGAGAGTTGGAGAATGGGGGAAGATGAAAAGAAGAGAACCAAGAAGGATGTGTTTATGGTAGGAGATATTAAAGTGCCACTGGCACCTATTACTAGCACCATTTTATGCCAACAACGTTACAGGTTACCTTACTTCTGCTGTCTTGGGTATATAATCATGAAGCCAGATGGCTACTAATAAATCAATCTAGACTAGGAAAACAAGTAAATTCTGGTGGCAAGAACATTCTTTGTATTTTGATAAGTGGTGCAAATTCTTGGTTATTTAGCCTTTAAACTTGGTCGTCTATTTCTGCTAGTACATTTGCTTTTTAAAAAATTCCTTTTATAAATTACTTTTAAAATCCACCTTACTATCACAGGCAGATGTTTTTAAATAGGATATGTAATCAAATATGAAATATTTTGAATATTTGAATTTCATTTAAGTGTAAACTACCATGTACAAATTTTGATTTCATGAAAAAGTTTAGCTAAATGTTTCTTTCTTCTCAGAGGAAGATGATGTTGAGCTTCCAGATTTGGATTACCTACGAACCATGACTCATATAGTCTTTGTAGATTTTGATAACTGGTCCAACTTCTTTGGTCATCTACCAGGTCATCTTAACCAAGGAACATTTATTTGGGGCTTTCAAGGTATGGTTAATAAGAAAAACTTTTGAAATCCCTCCCACCAGAACATGATTCACTTTGAAGTGCTCCTTTGAACCTTACTGAATAGAACATAAGGACATAATTTGAATGTTGTAACTGCATTCTAGTTACTCTAGAACATTTTTCTTTTTACGTATCTCTATAGTAAATATCAGCTCTATTTCAGCCCATTGTTTCTGGTACCAGGGACCAGTTTTGTGGAAGACAGTTTTTCCATGGGTGGACAGTGGAGGGGGGATTCAAGCAATGGGTAGTGGTTTTAAATGCAGATGAAGCTTCCCTAGCTTGCCAACTGCTTACTTCCTGCTGTACAACTCAGTTCCAATGAGGCCACAAAACAGGATTGGGGACTTCTGCTCTATTTGGTGATCCAAAGTTTGTTCTTATTCAACAGCTGCAATATAGCAGAAACTATTGCTTGGTATAAACATAGTTACTGATTATTATTGTTTTCTTTCTTTTAAAATACAAGGAAGCAGGCTGAGATTGAGATGTTGTGTATTGTCTTAAGTTATAGAACTAATAAAAAGTAGCGCAATTTTGAACTTTGGTCTCTTAGCTACAGGAGTAGTATTATTTTCATTGTCCCTCTCCAGTTCATCTTTACTATTCATATGGGTGCACCTTTATCTAAATCACTTACAAACCATTGACCAGACCTGAGGGAGAGGATTTTCTGGCTTACAAAGGTTTAGTATAGTGAGTGTCTGATACACAGTTCATGTTACAAAGGAAATAAATAGCATATGAAGAGGAGGATTGTGATGAAAGTGAGAAACATACTGACCTGGCTAAATTAGCCAGTATAAAAGCTCAAAATCAAATGTCAGAACTAGACCAGGTACTGATTGTGGACCAGACTATCAAGTACACATATGCAGGTTCAAACTGAACAAGTTTGTATGAGAGATAACATATAGCCTTCAGTATAACCCACCAGATTTCAAAGACCATCTAAAGAACAGATTTGATATGTTAGGCACTTATGATCAAAGAACAGATGAATTGTGACATGACATCAGAGACATCATGCATGAGGAAAACAAAGTGTTATTAAAAAGACAGGAAAAAAAGACCAGATTACATGTCAAATGACACTCTGAAACTTGCCCTTGAACATTGAGCAGCTAAAGTGAAAAAAAGATGTGATGAAGTTAAGGAACTAAACAGAAGATTTCAAAGGGCAGCTTGAGAAGACAAAATCAAATATAATGATGTGCAAAGAGTTGGAGATACAAAACCCAAAGAGAACAACACACTCTGTTTTTCTCAAGCCTAAGGAATTGAAGAAAAAATTAAAGCCTCAAGTGGCAATAGTGAAGGATTGTACAGAGAAAATATTAAGTGATGCAGGAAACATCAAAAGAAGATGGAAGGGATACACAAGAGTCATACCAAAAGGAATTGGTGGATGACCAACCATTTCAAGAGGTTGCATATGGTCAGGAACCAATGGTACTGAAGGAAGAAGGAAAAGCTGCCTTGAGAGAATTGGCAAAACACAAGGCTCCAGGAATTAATGGCATACCAATAGAGATGTCTCAACAAACAGATGCAGTACGGGAGGTGCTTACTTGCTTATGCCAAGAGATTTGGAAGACAGCTACTTGGCCAGCTGACTGGAAGAGGTCCGTATTTTTGCCTATTCCCTAAAAAGGGGAGCCAACCGAATGTGGAAATTATTAAACGGTATTATTAGTATCACACGCAAGAAAAATTTTGCTAAAGATCATTCAAAAGTGACTATAACAATATGTAGACAGGGAACTGCTGGAAAATCAAGCTGGATTTAAAAAAAAGCATGGAACTAGAGACATCACAGCTGATGTCAGACGTATATTAGCCAAAGCCAGAGAATATCAGAAAGATGTCTGACTATGTTTTAATGACCATGCAAAGGGATTTTCCTGTGTAGATCGTTAACAAATTATGGATTACATTGTGATGAATGGGAATATCAGACCCCTTAATTGTACTCATGAGGAATCTGTACATGGACCAGGAGGCAGTTGTTGGGACAGAACAAGGAAATACTCCCTGATTTAACGTCGAGAGAAAGTGTGCATCAGGGCTGTATCCTTTCACCATACCCCTTCAGTCTCTCTGCTGAGCAAATAATCTGAAAAGCTGGGCTTGATGAAGAAGAACATGACATCATGATTGGAGGAAGACTCATTAGCAGCCTGTGTTATGCAGACAACACAACTCTGCTTGCTGATAGTGAAGAGGATTTGAAACATTTACTGAAGATCAGAGAACAGAGCCTTCAGTATGGATTGCGCTTCAGTATCAACAAAATAAAAAGTCTTACAACTGAGTCAATAAGCAACATCATGATAAGAGGAGAAAAGATAGAGGTTGTCTAAGATTTTGCTTTACTTGGATCTACAGCAACACCCATGGAATTAGCAGTCAAGAAATCAAAGGACACATTGCATTGGGAAGAGCTGTTGCAAAAGACCTCTAAAGTGTTGAAAAGTAAAGATGTCACATTGAAGATGAAGGTGCACCTGACATATGCCATGGTATTTTCAGTTGTATCATATACTTGTGAAAGCTGGGCATTGAATAAGGGAGACAGGAAAGGAATTGATGCTTTTTAATTATTGTGCTGGAGATGAATATTGAATATACCATGGATTGCCAGAAGAACCAACAGATCTCTCCTAGAAGTAGTGCAACCAAGGTTCTCCTTTGAAGCTGGAATGGCTATGTTGTGTCTTATGTATTTTGTACATGTAGTCAGGAAGGACCACCTCCTGGAGAAGGAAATCATGTTTGGGAGAGTGGCAGGTCAATGAAAAAAAGGAAAACCCTCAACTAGATGGATTGACACAGTGTCTGCAATAATGGGCTTAGACATAAGTAAGATCATGTGCTTGGTACAGAATCAGGCAGTGTTTCATTTTTTTGTACGTAGGGTCACTATGAGTTGGACCCAACTCAATGGGACCTAACAACAACGTTTTATTAAGTCTTGTTTTGTTGATGGCCCATCATTTCTATCCACTGCCTAGCCATGGCATATTTGTAAAAAACACTAATGTTTGCATTCATATAGAATGATGGGAGTCAAAGAATTTTCACACACATGACTTTTGATTCTGCATGGCATCCTTGTGAGTTTTCAGATGAATAGGTAGATTCAGGGAAGTTGATTTACTTTCCCAAGATTGTAAAGCAACAAGATGGTCATGCCTTTTCTAGGGCTGAGTTCTCCCATATTCTAACCTGTACTTTCCATCTAGAAAAAAAATTTTCTGGTATGTGTTCTTTGTTGATGTAGTTTTCAGTCTTTTCCTTCCCCATTTTACTATCATTTATGTCTTTTCTAAAATTAATAGGAGGAAATACCAATTGGAAGCCTCCACTCAGCTGCAAGATCTATAATTACTTGAATAGGATTGGGTGTTTCTTCCTTCATCCTCGCTGTAGTAAAAGAAAAGACGCTGCTGATTTTGCCATATGTATGCATGTGAGTCATGGTTTTATTCAAGATCTAATGTGAATCTAGGTTGTACTTGGATTCTGTACTGTAATGACAATATAGACCATTTTCAGCACTGATTTTTGTGTAAGACTTGCATTAGGTTTTACTTATGACTGCAAGGGGGTAGGGGCCCATAGCACATTTATTTACTGTCTTACCTCCAATATCTGGCAGACCCTCAGATATATATGTTGTTGTTGTTAGGTGCTGTCTAGCGGGTATCCGACATAGTGACCCTGTGTACAATAGGCAAAACATTGTTGTCGGTGCTTCTCTGCTGTTCATAAGGTTTTCAATGGCAGATTGGTTTTTTGGGAGTGGGTTGCTGGGTCCTTCTCCCAAGCCTGTAGCACTTGGTGTTCCCAGATGGTCTCCCATCCAAGTACTAAGCATACCCGACCCTGCTTAGCTTCCGAGATCTGATGGGATTGGATGCCACAGGGCTACAGGTTCAGGCCAGATATACATAGTAGAACCTTAATTATTTGTGGACTAAATGATAAAGATAAGATACTGTGCTTGATGTACACCAAAATACTCACATTTTACATCTGAAATTGAGAAACATTATAACAGTCACTGTTTGCTTAGATGGAATTTACATTTCCATCTGCTTCTACCAATCACCTAGATAAACTGCTTACTCAGGACCCACTTTGTATCTAATTCTCTACCTGATGACTTTTCTGTCACACTAATAATGGGACCGTACTCTGCCAATATATCAACTGGTGCTTAAACTACAGGAGATTTCCCCTTCCTGCTATCAATTACCAAGATTGAATCATACAAATTACCTTGTATATGTTTTCTTTATGGTGGATTTATTTTTTATTTACCCTTACATTAAATATGTAGCCTTTTGGGATTCCTGCTTTATGTAAGGGCCTCCTTTTGGTTTGCATTTTGGCTTTTTCTTTTTCCTTAATGGTATATAAAGTGGATTATCGTATAATTGTTGGACATCTTATATTTGATTAGATATGTCATATTTCATTTATTAAAGCAGGGATTTGGGAACAAGCTTAATACATTTTCCTAGGTACATGTTCACTGAGAAATAGATGTAACTTGGTTTTAATCTTATGCTGATTTTTGCCAATCTCTGCCATCTCCAACTTAGGCTGGCCGTCTAGATGAACAACTGCCCAAGCAAATTCCTTTCACCATCCTCTCAGGAGATCAAGGTTTTCTGGAGCTAGAGAATCAATTTAAGAAGACTCAGAGGCCAGCTCATATACTAAATCCTCACCACTTAGAGGGAGACATGATGTGTGCTTTGTTAAACAGCATATCTGATACCACAAAAGGTATGCAGCTGCAGTCCCCAGAGTGCAAACCACCCAAGAGGAGGAGATTCCACTGCTGAGAGAAGCCAATAAACTACTGTTGACTTGTGGACAGTTATTTACTCACGAAACCTTTGTGCTCTCATGCTTCTATCTTATTTATCTTTCTCTTCTCTCAGTTTCATTTTATAGTGTTTCAGAAGGAGGATAATTTACAGTTTTCCTTTCTGGAAACTTTTTTTTCTTTCCGTACTGAAGGATGTTGAATCTAGGACCCTGTGCATACTTTGCAAGTGTTCTACCACTGAAGTGCACCCCTAGTCCCTTTTTTAATTTTTTATCTTGAGACAGGGTCTTGCCAAGTTATGCAGACTGCCTCTGGCCTTAAGCCTGTGATCCTCCTGCCTCTGTCTCCTGAGTTGCTGGGATTATTTACAGGTATGAGCCACCATGCCTGGCTCAGAACCATTTTTTAATCGAGTAGATAAAAATCTGTATTCAAGTATATGAAATATATATATGGGTTAAATTGGTTAAAGCTCAGAATTCAGATCTTCACTTTATTTCTGAAAATTCAAATTTATCTTCAGGTTTATGAAAGCAAAGTGCTGGCTGGGTACTATGGCACATGCCTGTAATCCCAGCATTTTTGGGAGGCTGAGGCAAGAGAATCACAAGTTTGAGGTCAGAGGCAGCCTGCACAATTTAGTGAGACCTTGTCTCAAAATAAAAAAGAGACTGGGGTTGCAATTTAGTGATGGAGCACTTGCTTAGTATGCATGAACCCTGGGTTCAACCACCCAGTGCTACAAAGTAAAAAAAATAAAAGTAAAGTTTTTATAGGTGAAAGCCAGAAAGTAACAAGTAATAATATGGCAGTGTGTGTGGGGGAGGACCACTTAAGAGGGGTTGACAGTGACAAAATGAAACATTGTTAAGCCTGTAGGTTCTTGGAAGGACTGGGTACCTCCTGCCTTATTGCTGAAACATGCACTTTGCTGTCCACATTTGTGAGACTGTCCAGTGAGTAGAAGTGCTGATGCCTCCCGTAGTTCTAGAGATTCATATTTTGGGGGTGTTTTGGTGGTTGTTTTGTTGTTGTTGTTGCTGTTCATAGTTTCTGAAATAAAGAACTGTGGGTAGAAGAAGAAAGTAAAACAATTTTTAAGTGTCCTAATAGTTTGAAAATGTGAATAACATTTGAAGATATTGACAAGTGAGCTCAGTGAATAACAGTGGCTACATTTTGGCATTTTTATTGTATGCCTTTAAATTTTCTAACTTTGCTTCCCTCTGAGCTATCTTTTTCTTTCAGTATTTTTGAAGCCATATTTTGATTGAAAACCCATCATGAGCCAGACCCAGTGGCAAATGCCTGTAGTTCCAGCAACTCAGGAGGCTGAGACAGGAGGATTGCAAGTTTAAAGCCAGAGGCAGCCTATGTAACTTAGCAAGACCTTGTCTCAAATAAAAAATAAAAAGATGGGCTGGGGGTGCAGCTCAGTTGTAGAGCATTGCAAAGCATGTGTGGAGACCCTAGGTATAACTTCCCAGTACCACATACACATACACACCCAAAAACAAAAACACCGTGAAGTATGTTGTTCTTCAGTAGAATGGATCAGTTCACTTCTGCAAAATTAGCAATTGATAATCATTCTGCTGTACATAAGGTCACTATGAGTATGACCCACTTGACAGCACCTAACAACAACAAACAATCTACTTAACTGTTCTTTAAAGCAGAGTGATAAAGCCAGGTATGGTAACACACACCTACAATCTCAGCACTCTAAAGATGGAAGAAGGAAGACTTTGAGGCCTGCTCAGTCTAGGCACACACACAAAAGGGAAAAGCATAATAATGATGCAATATTATGAGAGAAAGTGAATACGTGCATATTTATGTCATTCCTTAGTACTAAATATTATCTTTCTATTCTACCTTTGGCTTCTTTTTAAAACGACAAACCCTCTTTTTCTTTCACTCTTTTATTATCTCTTCCCTTAACCTCAATATCTAATTTCCTATGAGATACTTAAATTCGTGCCTTTGCCACAGTAGGAAACCTCCTTTTCTTTCATGCTACTGTTTTTGGGAAAATTTCTTTTAGAGTTTAGAATTTGAAACCTGTTTTATATTTGCCTCTGTTTACATTCTGTTTGGAATGAGAGCTACATGTGACTAGGTCTGCATGGGTTAAGTTAGGGTTAAGGGTAAGAAACAGGTTACCTGCTGAACACATGAGCTTTTATGGTGTAAGTATTCTTTCTTCTTTATCATTCCTATTCAGTACTCATTTGAATTTACTGCTTTTTGGAAGAACTTGCTATACTTCATCTTAAATTTTTGTGAAATGCAGAGATCATGCAGTACACAAAGAAGGGCATGGGCTTTGATCAGATGCTAACTTTCCAGTTTCCTGGCTGTGTGATTTCAGAGAAGTTACTTAATTTTTCTGAGCCTCATTCTTCCTATCTTTTTAAGTTGCAAGAATTAGTGATATGTATAAAAAGTCTAGCACAATATATAATGCACATTAGGTATTCAATAAATAGTAGCTATTTTTATTATTACAACAATAAAAGACAACATGATTACTAGCCACTATTTTTAAAGTAATGAAAATAATTAAAATTAAGTAGTTGAAGAAATGTAGTACTTTAAATCAAAAGATTTAATCTAGACTTAAGAGTCTAATGAATTATATAATGCTTTTGTAACTCTGAAATTCAAAAACACTTAATGAGTCATAGTCTGTTTAGATTTAGTAGTCTGATTTAAGACCATATTGTTTCTTCATGGAAAACTTAGAGCCAGGAGATTGCATGGTAGCGAACTTTATACTCAGACATGAAAGAAAAATTACTTTCTGGGATAACTCTTTATTCCATCTCATTTTCTAACAAACGGCTTTGTGAATAGTAGTGTATTATTTTCTATTGCTTTTTTTTTTGTTGTTCTCCCTTTTTGAGGGAGGTTCTTGGTATGTTACTCAGAATAGCCATGAAGTCCTAGGCTCAAGCGGTCCTCATGCCTCAGCTTCCAAGTAGCTGGGATTACAGGTGTGCACCACCACACCCAGCTTCCCACTAATAATTCTTGTTTATGTAGCTTTAGTTACCACAGAATGCCAGGATAACTCCCTACACATACCTTACCATGGTGTTCCTATCTTTAGATTTGACAACCAGTTTTTTAAGGTATTGTAGTTTTGGATTGGGGTGCTCAATAGACCTTATTGAGGTTCTGGTGAAAGTTTTCTATCCCTCAAAATAAAAGTGTATATATTACATAAAATTTCAGGGAATTTGTGGTCTCAATGCTCCTAGTTACTAATCAAGACACAGAATTCTCATATTTAGAATGTTAGCAGTTTTTTGTTTGTTTGGAAGGTTTTTTTGTTGCAGTGTTGGGAATTGAACCTATGGCCTGCTCTACCACCAAGTTACATCCATAGTCTTACGGAAGTTTATACTATAAGTGACATACAGTGAGAAAATCTATACTTACCAATTTTATATAGGCCATCTGGTGATTTTACAGGTTTTTAAAACTTCTACCAGAATGCAGAAAAATTATTTAAGTTTGGATCTCTTATTATTTCTGCTTTTTTCACAGTTTGCTGCTACCAAGAATGTTGTTATTGTTAGGTACCCTGGAGTCAGTATCCAACTCATAGTGACCCTACATACAACAGATGAAACACTATTGTCAGTGCTTCTCTGCCGTTCATAGGGTTTTCAATGGCAGATTGATTTTTGGGAGTGGGTTGCCAGGTCCGTCTCCCAAACCTGCAGCACCTGGTGTTCCCAGGTGGTCTCCCATCCAAGTACTAACCAGGCCTGACCCTGCTTAACTTCTGAGATCTGACAGGATCAGATGCCACAGGGCTATGGCTGCAGGTGCAACCAAGAATAAAAAGAGGTTTTTATTACGCTGGAGATTACTGCATAATCAGAAAGAATCTTTTAAATAATATTGTGAGAATCAATGATCATATGATATACACTTGGAGAGTTTAGTTTTTGCCAACTTCTTAGTTAATTGGAAGTTTTTCAGAAGATAGTTAAAAAAAGGTATTTTGGAGCTGATAGTTCAATATGTGGATGTCCAATCATTTGGGCCTATATCTTTATTTTTTGTTTGGTGAGAAGGGGAAACCTAGGAAACTTTACTACTGGACTGTTTTTAGATCTCTTAATTTGGTTTAGCTCAGTTGGTAGAGCACCTGCTCTGCACTCTCCACAGACCCAGGTTCAGTCCCCAGCACTGCAAAAATGGGAGAAGGATGTCGTAGTCCACTCCCAAAACAATCAGCCATTAAAAACCCTATGGGTGTCTCAATGCGTTGGATGCAACTCTACAGCACCTAACAGCATAACTTGGTTAGGTAATCATTTATTCTCTGTAGCAAGGTATGCTTTTGGATTAAGTTCAAGGTTTGGTTGTATCAAGCTCAGCACTAACATTATGATTTATGACTATAAGTCCTTTTAGAGACAGATAAAAATATCTACTGATCTGTTTTTTCTTATTTTTGCAGTACTGGAGGTTGAACCCAGGGCCTTACGCTTGCATGTTTTGCAAGTGCTGTACCACTGAGCTGCACCCCCAGCCCATTTTCTTACTTTTTGAGACAGGGTCTTACTAAATTATGCAGATTGCTTCTGGTCTCGAACTTGCTATCCTCCTTCCTCTGCCTCCTGAGTCACTGGGATTACAGGCATGCGCCACTACACCAAGCCTACTGATCTGTTCTTAATTGATACCTTTGGCAGCCTTATCCTTTATCAGTTCTATTTTGTATTGCCTTCATTCTCTCTTTTTTTACCAGGAAGTTGAGCATGGTGGTGTGCATCTGTAATCCTAGCACTCAAGAGGCTGAGGCAGGAAACTTCCAAATTCAACAACAACCTGGTCTGTGTAGTTGGTTCAAGGCCAGCCTAAGCTATATAATGAGACCCAGTACAAAAAAAGTTAATTAAATAAAATAAAAAGCAAAACAAAAGACTTACCAACAGATACATGGATTCTTTCTAAAAATCCTAATCAGAGAAACCAAGTAGACTTTCTTTTGGAGATCTTGTGTATTTTATTCAAATATATCTTCATTGTTAACTCATGTTTCAGAGATGGATATACCCCTTGCTACTTACATGTACAGCTTTAAAGAAAAATGGCCTTTTATTAAGGACATGTGCCAACCAAAATGCTAGATGCTTTTTAAAGACGCTTAAACATCTAAAGGACTTCTTCCATGTGGTTTTTAGTCCTGTTTGTACACTGTGAGGTAGGACGTGTTAGATTTACCCCCAGTTTATAGGTGAGGAAGCAGTGTTCAGAAAATTTAAATAACCTCCCTATCCCTTCATAAATGCTGTTCTTTTCATCAGTATCACCACTTGCTGTGGTGAGGCTTTGATTCATACCAACCTGGTTCCATGATGTGGAGGTAGATATTAAATATGAGAGGGTTTTTTTTCTAAATAACATTTAAGAAAATTGCTTTGCAGTTTTAGTCATTAAAATAATTGGTTATGGAACAGGGCACAGTGGTGCATGCCTGTAATCCCATCGGCTTGGGAGGAGATCACAAGTTCAAGACCAGAGCAGTCTGCGTAATTTGGCGAGACCCTGTCTCAAATAAGTAAACAAAAAGTGGGCTGGGGATGCAGCTCAGAGGTACAGCACTTGCAGAGCATGCAAGCGCAAGGCCCTGGGTTCAACCCCCAGTACCGCAAAATAAAGAGGGGGGGGAGTTTTGTTTTGTTTTGTTTTTATTTAGGAATTTAGAGACAAGGTCTCACTGTGTAGCCAAAGCTGACCTGGAACGTGCTCTGTAGCCCAGGTTGGCCTTGAACGCAAGATGATCCTCCCATATCAGTCTCCCAAGTGCTGGGATTACAGCCGTTGTGTTACGATGCCCTGCTGAGTTCTGGTACTTAAGAAAGCAAGCTATAGATGCCAAACATGGTCAAAGGAAAACAATCAGCATTGTAATTCCCATAGGATCTTTTACTCATAGTTAAGTCAATATTCTACCTTTAGTGGCTGCTTAAGATGTTTGCACATCTTGAAGCTCTTGAAGCAGTGAGCTATTTGAGTTCTGCAGTGTACAGGTCTAAGAAATTCACTAGAAACCCCTCACATTGTCTCCCTGCCTTTCTCTACAAACGTAAATAAAGGATTCAGATTATGTAGAAGTTAATATATCCAGTGTTTACACAAGTGTCTGTTCTTTTGAGAATGAGGTATAATGAAAAAGATTTGACTATATGATAATTTTTGTAGAATCCAAACATATTTCTTAATCTGATTTATGGGCCTAAAGCTTTATTATGTGTTTGATTGTAGCTTCACTTTGGATGAATGAAGTAAAAGCATTAATATGGTTGGTGTCTATAAAGTCATATACATTTTTAAATACATCTTAAAAATTTGAATGTAAAAGTTTACACATACTCTGAAAGTATAGATGAGTTAATCAGCACCATGGCCTATGGAATAATTCTTGAACTTAATTCTAAAAGTTTATTTGCCTGTTGTTTCCTTAGCCTATTATTGAAAGTAGGATGTTGCTCTGGGCACTATCTTAAAAGTCTGTATGTCACAATTCTGTGCAAAGGTACTACAAATAGAAGAATGTTCATCGTGATTCTACAGGTGGGGGTTGATCGAGGCAAAAGATACCTTTTAAATATTTTTGCAACCCACTATCAAGCTAACACATACAATTCAAACCTACAGCTTTGCCTTGGTCCTTGCATGAAGAGATGAATTGTTTGGATCAGTTATGGCATGCTGCTTTTGACTGACCTTGGTTTTAAATTGTAGTAACAGAAACTCTTGAATATTTTCTCTTCGTTCTTAAATGTCTAGAGACGTAATTTTGTTTTCAAAATGTAAATGAAATATTTTATTTCCCTAAAATATTATTTGGGAGAAGGGCCTGGCAATCCACTCCCAAGGCAATCCCGAAACAATCAACCATTGAAAACCCTATGAGGGTCGCTATGAGTCGGATACTGACTCGACGGCACCTAACAGCAGCAACAGCAAAACATTATTTGAAATATTTGAAGTCATTTGCTAGAAGCAAAAGATGAATTATAGCAATGAATTTCTACAACAAAGGAATACAATGATATGATTTATGAACAATTGTTAATCTTTTATTTTAATAAGTATTTTTCCCATGTTTGCACAGAAGCAAATAGATTCACAGGACTTGTATTTAGCTAGTCAGACTTTGATTCAAAGGCCAGATACAATGGCGCACATCTGTTATCCCAGTGACTTGGGAGGCAGAGGCAAGAGAATCAGAAGTTCAAGGCTACATGCATCCTGTATAACTTAGCAAGACCCTGTCTCCAGAGAGAAAACAGGAGATTGGAAGTGGCAGCTCAGTCATACAGTACTTGCAAAGTATGCATAAGGTCCTGGGTTCCGCCCTCCAGTACCTCATAACAACCCAAAATCACCTCTGTTTGAGTCACTGTATACATATCTACTTATATGTAATTATGTATTGAAATACCATATAGTCTCAAATCAAATCTATACCCTTTTAATAGTTTTAGAGGGCTAAAAAAATCAGATGTGAACTAGAACTGTATGTAGGTTATGTTCACAGTTGAGAGCTGTTTTTGGAAAAAATTATAAAGTTTACAACACATGTATAATTAAACATTTCTATAGTTATGTATATATCTTGTGTTATTTATCTTGTTTTATATATTGTGTATTGTCGTAAAGCCTGCAGCGGTACCACTGTATATCCCAATCCTGTCAGATCTCAGAGGTAAGGCAGGGTCGGGCCTGGTTAACACTTGGATGGGAGACCACCTGGGAACACCAGGTGCTGTAGGCTTAGGAGAAAAGACCTGGCAACCCACTCCCAAAAAACAATCAGCCATTGAAAACCCTCGCAGAGTAGCACTAACAAAAGTGTTTTGCCTGTTGTATGTAGGGTCAGACACCAACTCGACAGTACCTAACAAAAATAACTTGTAAAAACAACACAATGGAATAATTTTATTATCTTCGTAATTTATCCATTATTCATCACATTTGTCATCATTGCTCATAACTGAAATGTCAGTGCTCTCTGTAACTTCACTGTCATATTTATTTGGTTACCCCTTGGACAAGGAGCAGTTGAAGGAAAGGAGAGCATTAGAATTGTGAATGAACTTTTTTTCATTTAAGGAATTTGAGTGGGATTTAGATTCAAGGATATATGGCAGATTTCATTCTCCCATTATGAAAACATGTAAAAAATCAGGTGAGTTTGTGCCACGTAGTGTCACTGTTAGTTAAAGCCTATGATGTTATCTCGTAGAGATGAATGCATCCAATTTTCAAAATACAGGAGTCTTTGTCACCATTTTTACTTATTTTTTTTACTCACTCACCCAAATCTTTGAGTATTTTCCATAAGTGCAATCCTGTGTTAAAGATTAAGGGGACACAAAGGTGAATTTTTAAAATTGTACCATCTCTCATGGATTTTACAATCTAATGATAGCAACAATCAGTTTAACATAAAATGTAGAAAAGGAATTACAAGTAAACATATGCCCTGGTTAAAAAAAAATCACCTTATTTTGTCACCATTTTTAATATCATTAGGTAAGCATTTTAAAAACCTGCACAGCAAGTGGTACAATACTAACAAATGTAACTAGTAAACTTGGGTATGAGAAAAGTGTTTGAAGATATTATTTGAGAATACACAATTTATGGCACAATAACTTTCAGAAATATATTTGCGTTTTCTTGCAGAATGTGATAGTGATGATAATGTGAACACAAAAAGTACTTCAGTAGAAGATGAATTCAGATCTACAGAAGGTAACCTAATAGAATTATCTTTTTTGTACTTTAAAAAAAAAATTTCTCCCTCTCATTCCTTTATCTTCTCCTCACTCTCTCTTGATAGCTTGCATTTTCTCACATAGACTATGCAAGGGGAAACCTAGTTTAGGAGGGAAGAACAAGGTTGGCCCATTATGGCCTTTTTGCCAAATCCAGTCTAAATACCTGGTTTTGTAATTAAAGTTTTGGGAACACAGTTTTCTCTCTTAAAGAAAAAGCTCTTTTCTTCTATAGATTAAAGAGAACTTATGTGTCACATACCATTTCTTGGCTGTACTACTGTTTGATTATGCCATGTATTCACTTTTTACATTGGTATTTTGTAATCGATTGCATTTTTTTAGTAAGCAGGGAGAAAATATTAATGGATCTCATAAAAACACTTTTAGCTGCACTGAAGAAGTCAAAAGTATTATGGTCTTTGACATTAAGGGAAAATAGGCCAGGTGCAGTGGCACAAAACTTTTATCCCAGTGACTTGGGAGGCTGAGGCAGGAGATTCACAAGTTTGAGGCTAGAGGCAGCCTACACAAGTTAGGAAGAACCCGTCTCAATTTAAAAAATAAAAAAGAGATTGGGAGTGCCTCTCAGTAGTAGCATACGTGCCTGCCATCTGCGAGGCCTTGTATTCAACTCCCCCATAACTACAATAAAGGAAAATAATAACAATCTTTGTATACATTCCAATATAATACTGCTTATTAGAAATTTGATGGTGAGAGTGTGGAGGCTGGAAAGTAGGGAAGGAAATGTAGCTAAACACACAAAATAGTCCTTTTGACTTGTTTTATGTGCATTTACTCAGTCTTTCATGTAACACATTTTGACTATGAGTACACTAGAGCTTTGTGCTATGAGGAGTTTGGGAATTTGAGCCTGGCATTGGAATTGATTCATCCTTTTGATGAGCTAATCATCAAAAGGATCTATTAATCTTTGTCTCTTCTTAAACGATGTAGGCAGAAAATCTGTAACCTAATTAGGAGCTTTCTTTTTTTTGCTTACCTTGTTTTCCCAATATTATCTTTTAAAGTTTAGCTTAGTACTTAGCAGCCATATAATAAACAATGAAAAGCTTTTGTTAGTTTTAAACAAAAACTGCCAGCTAAGTTGTTTATCAAGGCCACTAAAAGATAAACACAATTGAACATCTAAGGAATTCAGATTTTGTAACTTATATTTGCTCCCCATGACTAATTCCAGAAAACTGCCAGTCGTAATTGTAACTTTTAAGTAACCACACTTGGAAGCCTTCAGTTTTGTGAGCTTCTAGCTAACCCAGGAAATCTGAGATGTGTGTAACTGGATATGTACCAGAATGTCTACCATTTTGTTATTTGTGCAGTCCATTTTATGGTTTGGGGACTTGAGTTTTGCATTTTTATGATTCTTTAGTTAGGAAAAAGAATTACTATTTAAAAATCCAAGGAAAGATTCTTCAAACTTTTCACTGGTTATCATTTGAGGTGGTGACATAATGTTCATTCCAAGAAAATCCAAGGGGTGTATGTATATGTGTTTTATTTCTTGATGCCTTATATAAAGTAAGTATGAGGTCCACACAGTGTTCCATCCAACTTAAAAGAGTATGATCTCTGCATTTTCTTTACTCCTCCTTCTCTCTTTTTCTCCTCCTCCATTTCCTCCTCTTCTTCCCCTCTCTCTTCCTCCTCCTTTTTCTTTCTTTTTTTTTTCTTCCTATTATTTTCTCTCATTTTTAAAGTACTGGGGGTGGACGAGTGTTGAACCAGGGCCTTGCACATTGCTAGACAAACCCTGCACCACTGAACTGCACCCTCAGCTTCTTTTTTATTTTTTATTTTGAGACAGGGTCTTGGTAAGTTGTATGGGCTCCCTCTTACCTGCAACTAACAATCCTCCTGTCTCAGCCTCCCAGGTTGTTGGGATAACAAGTGTGTGCCATGGCACCCAGCTTAATAACCTTCTTTTTTCCTCTCTCAACCCAGTACATAGTAGTTCAAATGTCACCTCTTAGGTTGCAAAATATAGAATTGCCGTTTTTTTGTAGGCAGTTGGCTAGTGCTCTTTCTAGATTTTCTGTTTTTGTTTATTGATTCTTGTTTTGGTTTTTTTGAGACAGAATCTTTTGAAACAGAGTTCAAGGTGGTCTTGAACTCCTAAACCTCCCACCTCAGTGTTTGGGAGTAGCTAGGATTACAAGCATGCACCACCACACATGGCTGATTTTCCATTTTTTGGACAGGCTTCTTAACACTGCCTCCACTAGACTCCTCCTGAACTGTACCAACTGGGTTTAAAATATTTCTGTCTATAGCTCTCATCTGTACTGCGGGCCTTGAAGAATTAGGATCATGTTTGATTTATCATTCCTTCACCAGTACTTAGTATAGCATTTGGCACTAAGTGATTGCTGGTTGAATGAATAAAGTTAATAAAAAGTTTAAAATGTATTAGACCCACCAGGACCCATCTCCCTATAACTAGATAAGGAAAATTAAGACAGAGGCCATTCGGGAGAATATTGGGAGATTTTGTTGACCCTGCACCATGCAAAGTAATGCTTGTGTTCAGAGTTGATCATAAAACTCAAACAAGTTTAAATATCCTCTTGAAGTTTCTTATTCCTTCCCGTCCCAACATAATACTGTACATGCTTGACAAATGGTGGTAAAAGGCAGTATAACTTTGCTTATGGCTTTTGCCTTTGCAGGGAGCCTAACTGCCCCTTCCATGTTTTGTCTCCCTTATTGTTGTTCTCCATAAACCAGTATCAAATTCTGACCTCCTGAGCATTCTTATAGAATCTGGTGTACTGGTCAGGGGAAATAGAAGCTACATAATGTGATAGTGAAGAGTGTAGATAATAGATCCAGACTGCCTAAGTTAAAACTCATTTCTACCACTTAGAAGTTGTGTCATATAGGGCAAGTCATTTAACTTCAGACTTTCTTTTTTTGTTTATATTCTTGTTCATTTTTTGTTGTTGAAAACTGGATAGTGGAATAGTGTAATGCGATCCCTCTGGAAATTAGATTCGACCTCTTCTCCAGAGTTTACTGTTGTAATTGTGCATTTATTTACTTACTTTTCCAGACTATTTTTGGAAAAACCATCCCATCTTGTGCACGGTCACAGAAACCTCTGTTCCTCTTCGTTTGTTCAGCCATTGGGGTTTTTTGTTGTTGTGTTGTGGGTATTGCTACTGTTGTTGTTTTGTTGGGTTTATGAGATAGGGTTTCATTGTATACCCCAACTGACCTCGAACTCACTGTGTAGCCCAGGCTGGGCTCAAACTTGTGATCCTCCTGCCTCAGCCTCCTGAGAGCTGGAATAACACTCATAATGCTACCACATCTAGCTTCAGATAGTGTTTTGACAGAGATTTCCTTGAATTCAAGGAGCTAAAAACAAGCAAAAGACACTCCTCTCCCAGTTTGCAGATTGCCTCTGTGCTGGGCTTCTCCTTCCATGTTTAGTCAGATTTGTATTAAGGCTACAGATCAGTCAGTGGTGAAAGTTTAGGGTCGTTTCAGGTGTTTCTGGGCTTTTATCCTGTCCTGGGCACATGCCTAGCTTTCTAAATTATGCAGTCACACAGACACTTTTGAATGCACCAATTTCCCAGAGAAAAGTTTTTCATATTTTTCTCCCAAGTTTTAGGTGCTGTATGCTCTGGGCTTTCTGTCTGCCTTATAACGTGCCAGAAATGCCATGCTGCTTTTTTGCAGAGTTGGGTTCTGAGTTAGATGAAATAGATGAGTGCTTTGTGTTGGTCCATTAAGTAGCCTCCAGGCAGACTAAGACAGATTAGACACAATAATTTGCAAGTTAGGTCTCCTCTGGTCTTTTCTGGAACTAAGGACCAGGATCCCACACTGTGAACACAGGCTACGGTCTTCAGTACAACTGCCAAGTCAGGGAGTGGGTGGTGGAGAAAGGGCAAGTAAAAATACCTTAGCACTTTCCTATGGTATTTATGTTAACAATCATTCTCTCCTCTCTTTCTTCTTTCCTTCCTAGTCCCAAGGAACAACTAAAACTTCTTTCAGGTTTCCATTTGTTGATTTGCACTGGGAATCTTGATTCCTGTCTTGTGTATGATGCAGATCGGAGGTTAACCAAGGACTTGTAGATATAGGAGATTCCCCCTTTTGTTGCTTGCTGGTTTTGCTGGGGTCTCCTTCTTCCTCGTCACCCCTACCCCATACCTTCTGTCTTTTCTGGCAGACTGAAACCCTGTCTTTTGGTTCCTTAAGCCACTAAGAATTGGGCTTTCTGAGTTAGGTCTAGCCATCTATGATTGGAAGTACTGCAAGGCAAAAACTGCTAAAGCTGTAAATCTAACCCCTTGCAATTCACTTCTTTCAAGGATCAACTGCTGTCTTGTTTCTACCTGCTTTTCATTCCTGTCCAGTTCTTTGAAGTAGTTTATGTCTATGGGAGGGTTCATCCAATATAAGCTGCTCCACTTTTACTGGAAGTGGAACAACATAGCTGGTTTTTATTTTTATCCAGTCTTTTAATTGGCACATTTAATTCATATAAGTTTACAGTGGGGATTAATATATTTTTATTTATTTTTGCTATTTCATTCTAAGCTTCCTCTTTTTTTAATGTGTTAGTAAGTTACGTATTTCTATTATTCCATGGTTACCTTGGAATTTATACACACAAATACATACATGCATGGGGTGCCAAAAAATGTATACACATTTTAAGAGCTGTACATATGTATTACTTTTCAAAGATGAATTGAATTACTGTAGCAATGTATATAGTATAACCTCTTGTCATTGCTGAAGTGAAATATGACTTGTATTCATCTTTTGTTATTGGTGTATATTGAATATTACAGTTTTTTTTGGCAGTACTGGAGGGTTTAACCCAGGGTCTAACACATGCTTTATAAGTGCTCTATTACTGAACCATACCCCCACCTCATTTTTTACTTTTTATTTTGAGACAGGGTCTCACTAAGTTATTTAGATTGCCTCTCGCCTTGAACTTCTAATCCTTCTGCCTCTGCCTCTGTCTCCCAAGTCATTGGGATTATAGATGTGCACCACCATGCCTGGCAAGTAGTACAATTTTAATACAGTGAATATGTATACATTTTTTGATATCCTCTTTATATGTATAATACTTAAAGACTAAAGTATAGTTACATATTGTCCACCCACCTTTACAGTAAAAGCCTTCAGAACACTTCAACACTGGTCCTCCCCCCAGCTTACATGCTAATATTCTCCAGTATTATGGTTCTCTGTGTGTGGTATAATGCACACAAAAATTGTACAAAACATTTTACAAAGTAGGTAACCATCTTTCAGATTAAGAAATAGACTACCACCAATGTTTTTGATTCCTAGGACTACCGTAACAAATTATGTTTAATAAAGTAGGTGGGTAAAAACAACAGAAATTTATCATTTAACAGTTCAAGAGGCTACATAATTAAAATCAAATGTTCAACAGGGTCATGTTCCTTGTTTTTACTTCTGGTAGTTACTGGCATTCCTAGGCATATTCTAGCTTGCAGATAAGACACTCCAACATTTTACTTGCCTTTTCACATGGCCATCTTCTCCCTGTGTGTCTGTGTTCATGAGATATTTTCTTCCTATTCTAAGGATACCAGTCATAATGGACTGAGACCCATTCTGATAACTTCATCTTAATTTATTTGTAAAGATGAAATTAGATTATTTTTATACGTGCAATAGTGTTGTTTTGAATGTCCCCCTCAAAACTAGTGAAAATTAAATTCCCATTTTGATAGTACTAAGAAGTGGAAAATGAGACCATTAAGAGATAATTGCCTACAGCGGTAGCCCTGTGGCATCCGATCCCGTCAGATCTCGGAAACTAAGCAGGGTCGGGCCTGGTTAGTACCTGGATGGGAGACCGCCTGGGAACACCAGAAGCTGTAGGCTTGGGAGAAGGACCTGGCAACCCCCTCCCAAAAATCAATCTGCCATTGAAAACCCTATGCACAGCAGAGAAGCACTGACAATAGTGTTTCCCCTGTTGTACAGAGGGTCGCTATGAGTCGGATACTGACTCG